>OV179165.1:18097040-18404762 GCA_921972225.1 Euplexia lucipara
TCGAGTGGGAGTGGCTCACTCGTGACGTTCACAACGATGTAAAAACTCGAAATTATGTCAGCCCAGACATAAAAAAAATATGCGAATAAAAGAGATAAAATGAAGAGTCTATTAAAATTAACGACATTGTACAGAGAGTATAAGGTTCTAATATTTATATTATTATAGTTTCTCGGTTGTAAATAAAAAGAAATTGGTTAAAAGTAATAATTATAATAGATAAAGTATAGTTTATTATTCTGCTTAGTGCATACGAGTTATTCGTTCGCCTTGGCATTAGGGATGGAGAAATTGCAGTTTACCGAATGTTGTTTACTAAAAGTTGGTCTGCGCCGGTCACGTCGGCCAGCTGCAGGTACCGCCTTATGCAGGTGTCTCATACACCCTGCGTCTGCGCCGGGCTCTGAACAAAATAGAAGCAACTGATTGTGGGGTGTTAGAAAGCTTGCAACTAATAAGACTATTTTGATCTAATTCATTGTTTTCGTTAATATTCGCCCAAAATCTGTAAATAAATTGATAGGTACCTGTCATGGTCACATATGAGCTAATTTTGTTAACAGTCACGTTACGATTAATTCAAGTTGTGTACCTATACCTACTAATTTTTAATCAATAAAGCACTTATTTTATGAAGCTGTTCAAATTTTCCCTGTTTTATTTTCTTAATTCGTCAAGTCACCTTTACCTCTGCCATCACCGAGCGCTAAGCATGCGCATGTCCAAGGTAGTTATCGTTGTTATGAATCTATTTGTTCAATTCGTTGTCATCTTATTAAAAGTATGTATAGACGCCAGCACATCAAGTTACCCCAATGTGTCAAATTTTACCAATTGAATATGGACCTTATTCTGATTGTCATAACGTTGAAAAACGATCAAAGAAATTTGACACATTGGGGTAACTTGACGTGCTGGCGTCTGTACAACTAATATATAAAATTCTCGTGTCGTGCTACCAAACTCCTCCGAAACGGCTTGACCGATTCTAATTACTAATGTTTTATTACAAAACAATCAAGATTATTCTATAATATCTTGACCCGTTGCGAAACTGTTACCCCTGTCCCCATACATATTTTTATGATAAATAAAAATAATAATAATAATAATCTTTATTCAGATATTAAATTGGTCCAAACCCCAAATGTCCAAATAATTTTTTGTAATATTCTGTTGGTGTCCAGTTGACAAGTCCTGATAAATAGAGCAACATAACACACAAGTCCATGAAGTTAGAGCGCATAGAAAGTTACAGGGGCGAATGTACCATTTACGGTACATGGACGTGATGGACCCACGCGGCGAGAACTGAATTCGGTACGTTGGACAGCTAACGTGTTAAAGGTCTACATAGTCAATAGCTTAAGTTATTTTAATGAAGGTCTACAAGATCAAGTAGAGCGACAGCGTGACATAAACATATCATCATGCCTGTTATCTCCGTTGTCTCCGAAGAGCTTTGCAGAGCTGTACTAATAGCAGATACACCCAAATTTGGCCAGTTATGTTTAAGTCTTAAGTAATAGGGGGTAAGGCGAGCCTATTGCCATTAATCGGCCACAAATCCAGACTTCGGGTTGATACTGAGAAATTCAATAACGCTTTGCCCGACCCGGAGATTGAACCCGGGAGTTCATGCTCAGCAGTAGCGCTTGCGACCACTAGACCAACGAGGCAGTCGATTTAGCGAAAGGAGCCTTCTTAGAGTATATTATAATTATGTTACTTGGTCTATGGGGGTGTGTATCTATGACGAGTACTTATATTAACACCTTGACTGCGGGCGCTATCGCCTACGCCAAGCCGCCCGTGCGGACGGCCGCACACCTGCTGCGAGAGCCGCACAGTCGTATCGGATGGTCGAAAACAATACGCCAGTGCGGATATAGCGCTGGGTGTGTTTTAATCCTCCAGTGCGGCAAAACACAGGCTATTGTGTTTTTTTACGAATGTAACAAGTTACTTAGAAAATGACCATCCTACACAATAGGACCCTCAAACTAACACAATAGGGTTTAAAATCCTTTGTGAACACCTGGCATCTTAATTGCTAAAGTGAAATAAAACAACATTGCGAATATCAACTTAAGCCCTAACACAATAGGGTTTAGGATCCTTTGTAGACACCTGGCATACCGGTCATAAAAAGCTTAATTATACAATTTTCAACTTTATGATTTTTGTAATTTTATAAGAAATTCTAGTGAAACCCTTACTGGTTCTGTATTTTAAATAATAATTTCTCATTGACTTGAAACTTGAAATTATCAAACGTCTAAACAGACGTGAAAACTCACAGCAGTTGCGAGAACCGCAATCGCGGCATAATTAAATTTTACACGCTGGGCGTGATTTGCCGCACAGCCGTATTGGAAAATATGAAATCACAACCGGTGTGCGCGAGCCGCACTGGCGTTCCGGCGGCGAGAACACAGCGTATGTGAGTCCCGCAGTCAACGAGTTAAGCGTTTATCTAAGGATCGTTGCGTTCCGTAGTTCAGCATAAACTCGCGCTTTTTGAAAGGCGCGAGTTTATGTATTTTCAAATAATTTTCTACGTAACTAGGAGAATGTACCGAAAAAGTCCTTAGGGTTGAACAACTATCCTAACATTACTGCGTATGTACTTATGTACATATTATTATAATAAGGTTCGTGTTCACTTGGGATAATTTTATTTGACATGCAGTTTTGGGAAAACATGATGCGCTTGCGTCTGAACATACCAAGTAAGCTAACTTACCGGTATTACAAATTATCACGCCACATATCAAATTATGTGACAGCATGAATGCGTGATCTTGTATGACTGATTCAATGTAATCGATTTAGTTCCAATCCCGATTTAAATGAGCGTACCTTGTTAAATAACGCAGCTTATTTCAGAACGCATTCGAATTCGATCTAAGTTTCTTATTTCCGAACGTCATGTCATTGCGAGACAGTGGGAGCGTTGCGCTGCGAGACCAGCCCGACCCAACTTTTTTATTTAATTTGTGAGGATTTTTTAAGTTCTAAGATAGATTAGCGGATAATTTGTGTTTGTGACATACTAAGTGTAATTGTGATGATGAAAAATATATAATAAAGTAATTCGTCATTGGCTTAGCAGTCATTGCAGGCGAGCGTAACAAAATGGGTGAGTACGCCGGCAATTTATTAGATTTGCTTTTATTTTCTAGAGTTGTTGAATGTAAGAATAGTATTTTATTACTCTAACAGGACATCTATAGGTTTTCATAAGTGTCCTGTAATTGTAATCAAAATTTTTGACGGCGCCTTGTTTATTGGTGAAATTATCGATTTTTCTCATGCGTCGCTTATTTCGACAGTGAGGTTAAAATAATTGCATTCTTCTTGCGCCGCAGCTTGTTTAAACATTTATTTATCATCTCGCTACAACGCGTTTTTGACGTTCGATTTTTTTAACTGAAGAAATGGTATAAGTCACGTATATTTTGTTCTCCTATTTATACTCAGTAGAAAACGGTTATTTTTTGTATATGAATAATAATATATTGGGTAGGAACAGAGTGTGTTGTGTGCTAGGCGGGCGTGCTAAGTGGCTGCTGTTTAGCGGAGGCTCGGCAGGTGGTGCCGGCGCGCGGGCCGCTAATCGCTACGTCCTTGTACCTGACACACTATTCGTAGCTTTTTATAATGCAAAAAAATACTCAGTAACTACGCAATTGATAGGTAATGTTCCACTGTGTCTTACAAGCTGGCAATCATTACCTACTAATAGGTGTAACAACGGCAAACCATCAAGTTTAAATAATAGGAAAAACTCCACATTGTTTGTTCTAGCTCTGAGACAATGGCATCTACAATATGTTAAATAATTAGTGTTCCAATGTATTTGTCTTGTTTTACTTCACTTGTACAATGTTTATGAACAACACTAACATTTACTAACCATATAAGAAAAATAAATTACTAATAAGATTCAAATTAATAGAGGAAGACCAAAGATGCAATGGATTTATTATTTATTTATTGTATTGGATTTACTAAAATTGTTGATTGGTGTGAAAGAAAATATGTTTCAAAATCAAAGTCTTTATTCAAACTAGGCTGAGAATCAGCACATTAAGAACGTCAAAAAAAATACATAAAGAGAGACCCCCAAAAACGGCCCACCCTTCGAGTTCAAGTTTAGAAAGGAGGTGACAATTGAGATGACGGGAGACAGAAATGTTTACAAGAATAAAATTAATGCTGCATAATCATCTAAGCCATATCCCAATTTAATTAGAATTATATTATATTGTTAAAATCATGATGGTTTGCAGTCAGTTCTGGATAGAGTGTGAATTCCTCTTAGTGCCGATGAGTATCATCTCATTAGCAGTGAGATGTTAAATGTATGGACACAAAAGCAATCACTTACTGTTCTGCACAGTCCTGTTCCTTACTGTCATGTTCATATAATAATATATAATAACCATGTGAGTTCAGTTATTAATTTTGATAATAAATAATCAAGTCATTATAAAATATGGAATACAATAATTAAATAACAATTTATAAATAGCCTAAATTTTATAAATAGTCTAAATGTAGGCCAAAGTTGCTAATAGCAGGCATTTAGCATGATGATGTGAGTGGAACAGAAGTACATATACTTTGTGTATGGCTAATGGCGTGCTGCCGGCGACAGTGTGGAACTGGACCACTTAATTAATGCAAATTTTTGACTACACCTTTGCCTCCTTCCAGTGTTTCTTGCAATTTTGTTCATGATACTAGTATATATTCCTACATGTAACATGAAGCTCCTGCTCAAATGAACTAATCAGACCACATCTTCTAAGTGTTGATAAACATTGAAGCCACAATACTCATATTGCAAGAACAACAATCTGAAGATTTAGAATGTTCATTTGTTTTATATCTCTAAAGCACAAACAAAGATGTAGTGTATCTACACTCTTAGATAATTTCTGCCACAGGAAGTGAAAGCTTCCCAGCAAATTGGCAAGGCTCACTGTTACCATAAGATAATTAAGATAAACTATCAGACATTAGCAAGGCTTATTGGTAACTAAATTATCATGTAGTAGAAAGAGATATCTAAAAAATAATTGTTTTATTGGATCCCTTCATGGTTCCACAGTTTTGACAACCAAGCTGTTCTCAATTGACAGTTTGTCACTTGATTAGTATTGTTGTGTTTGTTATGAGCCAAGTAGTATTATTGAGATCAAGTGGCAGTGCCTAGTGCTCTAGTATGTAGGTGAGGGCTCGGGGCGTGGGCTCAGAGTCGCGGACGTATTCGGTTCGGCGGCTGCCTTCGTGTCCGGTGGAGCGGCACGGTGTCCGGTGTCCGGCGGTGTCGCCGGATCGCATGCTCCGCCGCCTGCTCTGGTTACACCGGATACGCATACTAACTATTATTTTATAATTATTAATAGCTGCTCTGTTGCCCGCGACGTCGTTTGGTTGGATAACCCTCCACCTCATTAAGACATTTTTTTGAAAATTTGTATTAATTTCGTAAGACTGCTTAGGGATGTTTCCATTACCTAAATGACTTAAATAATAAATTTTATATGAAAAAAGAGTCCAAATAAAGTCTGCCAGTATTACGAAATTAAAAAAAATCAATGCTGCTTCGTTGTCAAACTATAGGCAAGCCCTCTGTTCACGTGAAGAGTCGATTAACTTATGGCGAGGAACCGAAAAATCGTCCGTGGCTTTCAATAAGACATTCCGTTTGAAATTGTATGCATCTACAGCAGCCGCGCTAGCGCAGCCATTCTGGAAAGATCTCTCTTATGATGTCCCCGAATTGAAAGATTCTTTCTTATTTAAAAGAGCATACTTTAGCTGTGGTCTCATATCAATTTAGTAAAGATCTGTTGACTGTTTGACAAGTTCGCTGATAGAATATCATGGAATCGGTACCTTTTCGAATGTAAACAAGCACTCTTCAATATCAATTTTTAAGGATTTTCCAGAAACAGCTAACACATGGATGTGAAACACTAAAATTGTTTAATGTCATGACTGTAACTTTAAAAGCCACAGATTACGTATCTATCATACAAACTTGGACACCTTATTTCACCACGTCAAGGGGGAATATTTACAAATGAGTATCTAGGACGTAGGTTAATTAGCTCGCTATTAGTCAGTCAGTGAGTGACTGATATTTCGCCTTTATAATTAGCTGTGCTTCGTGATGTTAAATAGCTGTATCTTTTCTGTAGAATTGAACTATCAAAACCACTACTATTTTTTAAAATAATCTATCTACCTTCTTGCATAACGGTCGTTCAAGCTATGCAACAAATACTTCTGCCAAATATACTGTGTCGCTTCAGAGGCGCTTACTGCGTTATTGTTGACTACTGTGTATGCATCTACAGATCACAGATCTACAGGATCGTCACACACAAGTGTTGCTCATCTCATCACGCATTTCGGTGCATGACTGCATGTATGTACGTGTGTACCTACCTACATTCACAATGGATACTCACGCTGTAAAGTGATATACAGCCTGCTGGCATTCGATCTGTCGGAATGTTTGAATGTTTCATGAGAACACTCATCTAGCGACTCGTACACGAATCCAACGCATAATTGTATAATTAAACGAATTATTCACATGAACAAATTCGATTACGCGAACATAATTAACAAATTATCCTAGTTCATTTGTTAATCATAGTTATCGCATTGTTCGAAGGCCGAGTTTTTGTTACTCATTAAAATATGTCACGACTACTCACGACTAAAATGTTATACAATTAATGAAAATTGACCTCAGCTGTAAATGATATATTTGACCAATGGACGGGAGAGACAAATCAAGAAACTTTATGAATGTGCGTTTGCGTCAAGCTACGAATGTACAAGTACAATGTACAGGCTCGCGGAGTCGCGGCCTTCACTGGACTTTCCTCAAACTTAAGAAAGTGTGTCCATCGCACCATAGCCACAGTAATTTAATTGTGTTACGCTTAGAAATCGAGAGATCTACTTTATTAGTTAGTGCCGGCACTCGCGGAGTTGCAGCTCGGCAGTATAATCGACATAGTGTGTGGTGCTGATAGGTAACTCTTGTTACTGCCTCTTCATTGTACTTTCCTCTAATGCCAAAATACTTCTGGGCCTGATGACAACAGTTCTATCTTCAACGCGCCGGTTCGAATTAAATCTCATAATATTTGGAGCATCAAACAATAGTTCCCTCCATTCTAGACTCAGTCGAACACATAGTAGAGCCTTAATATAACATTGTTCGATCCGTTATCTGGAAGTTAAAAACTTTCAGTCTGTGTCGTGTGCCGCCGCCTTCAGCAAACCGAAAGGTGAAGATCGCGTGAGCGCTCACAACAAATAGAAAAAACTTGCTAGAGGAGACACAACAACGAGAGTGAATGACCTGAATAGTTGGCCGCAGGCAAACACTAACATTTTAGTTGTAGAACCAAAATATAGACTAGAAACAAGACTAAGCAGTGGTAAAATAACGTGTGTGTAATTTTATAAGCTGAGCAACGACTTAGATAAGTTCGCTTGAAGATGACTGCCACAGACAGAAGCTGCAGAAGGTTCAGTCTATGTGCGGTCATGAGGATTACCGCAAGCTGTCAATGTCTCGAAACACATAATTCAAGAACGGTTTTAAAATAAACTTAAGAAACATTCCGGACAAGCCACTTGTATTGTATTCTAAACTCAGACCATTTATTGGTCTGAGATTCTAAATTCATAATTTTAGGTATCATGAACGCTTAAATGGTCCGGTTGCCTATCCTGTATGACCTTGTAAGCCCGTAATCAAAAAACATTAAAGTTGTGTTAAAACTAATAGCGATTGAAAGACTAACTATAACCACATGATAGAACTCAATGTGAAAGAAATAAACATTTTTTTTTACTTGATGTCCTCTAGTTGTTCGCAGTTCTCCTTCCGAACCTTCCTCTTAGTTGAAACTTAGGCGTACCCTCATAATGTCGGTGTGTTCAGCAGAGGCGACCGCTGGGATCGTGCTGGCAACAGGCCGCGGGCGCCGAACTAATGGCACCAGCTCGTCAAATACTTGACTCCACTCTATGTGTATCTTTTGTGCATTTCAACACGTGATTACGTAAGCGGTTCGCAAAATTTCACGTTGCCGCGAGCACTAAACAGTCTGGGAGCAAAGTAGTTTGTACACAATTTTTTAAGGTTATAATAGTATGTAATGTATATATGGTCGCAAATGTATGTATATTGACGCAACCTAATCGCTGACCGTGACCAGCCAGTCCAATTAAAAACTGAAAGCCTGTGTGATATATACTGACAGATCATCCTCCTCAAGTGCTTTATCTTGCGTCTTTTTCGAACTTTTTTGTACCAGACTGTGGTGTTACCTATTACCAAGATATTGAGGCTAATATTTACAGCATTCCTCATAATAAATGAGAGGAACAAGTTTATCTGGTGTGTGCGGAGCGCGCCACGCGTGCGTACCGTAACGTTTAATTGGACACTCTTGCTTTCGTCGTCGTGGAGCTCGCCGCCGCCGTCGTCGTGTCGTCGTTAGAGCCGCGATCAGGTTTACGTGTGGACGGTGAACGAGGATTTATGGCCCATAATGTTACGATGAGTCAGACGCTGCTTAATTACGAATTTCAATAAGTAGGTGAAGGCGAGCCACACGCTTACGTAAAGCTCAGGCCACTGTGTCCGCTCATTATGAGTATTGAACGAACAGCTTTATTGCTGTAACAATGACATGAGAACGGATTCGCATCCTGCTATTGGTTATCATTGCTTCTAATATGCTTGAGCAAAAGTGGAAATTGATGTTGATGAAGACCCGCCGAGTTGCGCCACGTTACTGCTAGGTCTGAGGATAGGATGCAAACTAAATAAAACTAATAAATTAATTGTATAACTAATAAAATAATTATAAGGCGGAATGTCGCCGGGGCAGTTGTTAATAAAAATTGAGTTTTCATCAATACGAAACGCCTGAATCCGATGCTTACATGAAAATTATACAATTGTGGACAGGGCCTTAGAAAATTACCTAACTTATCATAATTATTTTTACAAATCACTGATAATAAGGAGTCTATCTTTATGACTGTACTTTGGGTCACTGTTTAGGCAGAGATTGTAGAAAACAATAAAACACAACTTTCTTTGAATGCTCGCATTGCTGAAGACGATAGAGAAATAAATTACACACAGTATTATTATAATATAATAATGCACAGATTGAGCCGCGCAGTCCGTATGGCGCACGGGCTATGGCAGAGCATCGCTACAGTAAACGAGTTACGCAATGTAACCCAAACCGTTCGAGAGGTAAGAGGAAACCGAAACGTGAGTGCCCAATAAAACTTACATTTATTCACAGACTTACATGTAATGTCTGTGACGTAACGCTGCCTCTACATGTCACCTCAATCGCAATATTCAAAGGATTAGAGGGAGAATGTCACACACACGTAAACTCTACTTTATTTCTTTACTAACGGTTTGTAAGAGGGGCTTTTCAAAAGTGTTTTATCAGGATCCAGTGTTATTACTTAAGGGCTAGTTGTACCAAGGTATATATGGCCAGTGCAAGATTTTTGATCACCAGAACGAAATTTAAAATGTTTTCTTACCGGACCCTAAAAATAGTGATTTCTTGATAGCATCTCTACATATAAGTGTAACTATTCAACACGTCATATATAGCGATTTAGTGTCTGATCATCACAAATTATTCCCTTAATCTAAGACAGTGTCGATTCACCGTTGACAAGTGGCTTCATACTCTTACTTATGAGGAACTAGAAAACCTAATTAAAACGTAAGATACACGTAAACACCCACTCTCAACACGACACCACACACACGCACAACGCACAACACACCCACTCACAACACGACACCATACACACGCACAACACAACACAATACATCACACGCATTACACATCGCAACACACATAATATGCTGTTATTCTGATTACCATACCTTTTAAATTTAATTTTCTTTTCTATTTCTGCTTTATTATTTTCGTCTGTAATTTATTTATTAGTTAGTAATATATATATTTTTTTTATTTTAATACGCTGGAGCACTAGAGCATAAACCTTTTTTTGTATGGGCGTTAATGGCTGCGACACAGTTTACAACTAATGCAGTCATTATCGTACATTATTTTATTGTAATTCGTGTTTTTAGTTCCAATAAACATTATTATTATTATTATAATTATCTAGCCGCAGTTTTGTTAAAATTATTATAATTCGCGCATTATTTAGGTGACAAATACAGACTTTATTTAAAAAGTTACTTTAACCTCGCCTCAATCAGATATTGATATCCTAATAGCGTTAGTAACGAAACAAAGAACTTGATAACATCCTTTAAATAGTTGGAGGTCCTGTTAGTCTTGTCCTGAGTTAGACTTTAGCGATGACTGTGTCTTTTTGTCTAAAGAGTAAGTATGTAAACGATTTCTCCATGTAATGTCTTTATACCGCACAAGTCTTATCTGAGCTATGTATTGAATAGGTTCATAGCCGCCTCGCCCACTAAACTAGAATTAGGATACCTACGCGAGACACGTTGAAATAACGAGCAACACTAACTGCCTACACACATGACATGCCGGAGCAGTTGATGGCACCGACACATGAACAAACGAGAGGCACAAACCGTCATGTTATGTATTAGATTAGTGTAATACAAGGCAAACGCGTTAATTATGTAGGTCGCATACGATTCATATGTTTTTACAAAAGTTATACGATTGGTTGTTTGGCAATCAGCTACAAACCATTAAATTCTTCATGATAAGATAACCTGCGCTCTCGTGGCGCGGAATCACGCGGAATGGTGAACTTCCAGAGAGTTACATTCAACGCTTGCTGTGGTCACACGCGCTGTTCAACGTCAGCAGAAACATTGCTATGAATGCGCGATTGCTGAGTTTGAGCTAGATCGTCGTAGTAGTAATAGTTATTGAGGAGAGCTAACGTGGATCGAGAGTCGAGATCGACTGGTTTCGGTTCATGTTCGATTTCAATTAATTGGTTTGTCGGTCGAGTTTCAACTATCATTTATACTTTTCACGCATAAAATCTCTCGTTATTTTCGAGGTATCGACCGTGACGAGAATCATATTGCGAAAGCTAATAAGACTATTATCACAATTTAAACCCCAATGTGGTATCGCAGACTGGTGATTGTACCATTTAGGACAAAAAAATCTGCTCTCTGCTGTCAGTGTCTTCCTATCACGGATCTCCTACGTAGTGTAGCGTTATAAAAGGAAAAAAAAAACTTACACCACAATATACGTATAATTTTGCTAAAAGAAATCAAAACATTTTTTAAAAAAAATATAAAAAAAATACAAAAAGGTATAAAAAAGGTATTGACGACAGACTTCGAAGAATTATTTGTAAGATGCGAAATGGATTAAGTTTAGAATTAATAGTAATTTGGATAATTGTGGTTGCAACCCCTGGTTATCCTAATTGTACACGGTTAGATGATGCCCGTGGTTTAAAAGATGTTTAAAAACAACACATTCCGCGACCTTATGACACGAATTTTTGTTTTATAGTAAAAAAAACTAGAACTTTCTAGCTACAAAATAAGTGAGGTTGTGAACAAAACTCAGGCGAGGCGTTGACGTCGCGATGGACCTACGATGGTTGGTTCCGTTCGTAGTCACATCCGGATCCGCTGCGTATGCCGATAGTTAGGGCCCGCTGCGTGTGCTGAGATTATATCGGCGTGGGTTGCACCAAACCGCCGGTTTGGGGTAAAACTTGGACCGATTCAGAGCGAATCTATGGCGAGAAAAATTCACAAACATTAATGCCATGCCTGAGGCAGACAGCCCGTTAAGTTTTAAAGGTTTTAAATACATACCGGTCCTTTGTGAGAAATAGTATTAGCGACGGGAGTGAAAACCGCGTCGGACTTTTATATAACACTTCACTTATCACAATAGAATTTATAACGTGATTAGTTTATAGGTACGGCGATGCCATATTTTTCTATTAAAACGATTAAATATTGGAAGATAATGCAAAATAAAAAATTTTCAGCTATATGTCTTCTAGTCTGATCGTTCAATGACAGTCAAAAAATTTTCTTCTGTTCGAAGCTTTTTCACCGTTCAAACTTTAAAACGAAAATTAGAAGAAAAAAAATTACATAGGTTCATTACAAGGAACAAAAAAGTTTTTAATCAGCCAAATAAATTAGACAGCATGATAATGCTGCAATATCCCCTTTCTAAGAAAAAAAAAAAAAAAAAAAAAAAGGACGAAAGTACAAGCGAGGAAAAAAATAAAAAACTGGAACAGACAAAGACTGAAGCAGGAATCATTTCTGAATCAAAACGATATCGAAGTGCAACGGATACTGGATAAACACGGTGGCCACCACATCTAAACGTTATACGCGCGAACTCGCGATATCTCTATTTCTTTAATGGAGAATATGGAAAAAAATCGAATTCATAAATCTAAATATAAATCGTTCAATTAAAGACAAACATTTACCTACCACATCCTAAGAACTATGAAGGACAACCAAGGAACCATACATCTAAAAGTAAAGCTAGCCTAACTTAACATAAGACTTAACTAATACCTAACAACAATAAGATCAAAAATCCGGAGATTATACATCTAAGTATAGCTAGCCTAACTTAACATAAGACTTAACTAATACCTAACAACAATAAGATCAAACCCGGGGATCCCCAAAAATATAAATAACGTCAAGTCCATCCTTAGTTATAGAAACTAAAAACAAGTTGGACACAAAAACAAAAAACTAAATTTGATAAAGAAACCTTAAGTCAATTAAGTCAAAGACTCAATCTCGACAACAGAACAAGAGTCGGAAAAAACTCAAGTTTGAGTTAAAATTCAAACTGGGTGTTGAATAACACGACATTTGTGTCAAACTAAAAGAAATAAAATAACCTGAGAACACAGGTTAACACAACACAGAGGTTCATTGTCAGACCATGAAGTTTTTAACATACTTATGCAAAAACATTCCCATAAACAAAGGGGAAAAAAGGTTTAGAAGGCAAAGGTTAATGTTAAAATTGAACAAAGAGAATTTAATCCAATTTATTTTAAGATATCTTTAATATGATATTGTCCGGAGTGGACTGAATCACAATCCTGTAGCAAATAGGTGGTCCTAGATATGACCCTTATCACACGGCACTTAATAAAACGTGGAGCTAGCTTTCCAGAAAAAAAATCATTCCCAGAAGACTTTGAAAAGTTCCTTCTCCATACAGTATCACCAATATTCAGAGTAACAGCTGATCGCTTGGAATTATATGCACGTGAGTTACGTTGGAAAGCTAAAGAAAGATTATCAGCAACCTTTGCATAAACTTCGCTGAGAGAAGATAGGTTAGATGCATGACGAGCCCGACTTTCTGCCAAATTAGAGCTTCGAGTCTGACTATATACACGTCTGCTATCCATAAGGACCTCTCTACCAAACATAAGAAAGTTAGGCGTAAAGCCAGTAGCTAGATTAACACAAGAATTGAGGTAAAGCTTAACTTTAGGTAACATTTTAGCCCAACTTCTTTGGTTTTCACCAACCAAAATACCTAAACACGTAATAACACTTTGGTTGTATCGCTCAACCGTATTTGCTTGGGGTGTATAATATGGCGTAAAAGTGGGTGATGGAATATGGAAAGATCTGAGAAAACTAAGGAATTGATTACTACGAAAAACTGTAGCGTTGTCGCAAAGAATAGTACGCGGAACCCCAAAATTAAGGAAAATTTCAGACTCCAACGCTTTTATAACAGAAAGAGTGTCAATCCTTTTCAGTGGAACTAGCCACACGTATTTGGAAAAAACATCTACCATAGAAAGGATATATTTATAACCATAAAAAGCACAGGGCAGGGGACCAATAATATCTATTGAGATCATCTCTAAAGGCAAGGAAACCTCTTTAGGGTAGCACATCTGTCCGCGAGGTTGCGTGTTTGAAATTTTATAGGCCTTACAAACCTCACATTGACTTAACGTCGAAGTAACGTCACGAAACATATTTGGCCAGTAGAACAACTCCCTAAGCTTTAGATACGTTTTAGTAACACCGGGGTGTATCGAAGGAAAACTATTGTGAATTTCCCAAATAGCGTCTGGAACTTTTTCAGCTGGTAAGACCACGCGCCATGGTTCAGAAGATAAAGGGCTAATAACTGGCATGCGTCTCATAAGGATACCGTTATTTATAACGTACGCTGGGAACATTTGTGGCGTGTCTCGAGCACCAATATATACCTTCTTATACCAACGGTCATTAGTACGATCAGGACCCTGGTCAAACGAAACAGGATTAGCATGGATCCTGGATAGAACATCAGGCACTACGTGTTGAGAGCCTTTACGATGCACAATATCAAAAGTATATTGGGAGATGACAGTTGCCCAACGTGCCAAACGACCAGATGGATTGTTAAGGGTGAGGAGCCACTTAAGAGCCATATGGTCTGTTATGACTGAAAACTTCATACCATCTAAATAACATCGAAAATGTTTAATTGAATCCAAAACGGACAAAAGTTCACGTTCTGTAGTACTATAATTACGTTCAGTTTGAGTGAATAAACGAGAATAATAGGCGATTGGATGTTCAACATCGTCTATCTTTTGTGTTAGTACCGAACCAAGACCGACAGCTGACGCATCACACTGCAGGATGAACGGCTTCGAGAAATCAGGACATGCCATGACAGGCGTATCGATTAGCGCTTGTTTTAACTTAGTGAAAGCCTGATCGGCTGCATCATTCCAACTCACTGGATCATTGCCCTTCCTCTTACCGATAAGGGCAGTAAGGGGTGCAATTATAGAGGAAAAACCTTTAACGAAACGTCTATAATAGGAGCACATACCAATGAAACCGCGTAATGATTTAGCAAAAGTGGGGGTTGGATAATCCCTAATTGCATCAAGTTTACCGGGATCGGTTTGAAGACCCTTTTCGTTAACAATATAACCCAAATATTTTAGTTCGCTTTTGCAAAACTCGCATTTTTTTAAATTTATAGATAAACCTGCTTCTTTAAGTCGAGCAAGCACCTTCCTGAGCAGCGCCATATGACTAGCGAAATCTTTAGATACGATTATCAAATCGTCAACGTAACCAAAAACACAGTCGTCGCTGGTAGAAGTAAACTCAAAGTTAACGATCAAATCAGTCAGACGTTGCATCTCCGAAGCAGCGTTCGTTAGACCAAAAGGCATCCTAACAAACTCAAAGAGACCACGCTGTGGAACAATAAATGCTGTCTTCTCACAACTTTCTTTATCAGCAAGTGGAATTTGCCAAAAAGCACTTCTAAAATCCAATGAGCTGATATACCTAGCACCACGAAGGTTATCGAGGATATCGTGAATACGGGGAAGAGGATAGGAATCTCGGATTGTCACACTATTCAGTTTTCTACTGTCGACACAAAAACGAACAGAACCATCTTTTTTTGTCACCATTACCACAGGGCTAGCCCATGGAGAACGGGAAGGACGAATAACATCCATATCTAACATTTTGTCAATCTCTTCATTGAGAATCTTCAACTTGACTGGAGATAAGGGATAATACCTTTGACGGATAGGGTAACCGGTAGTATTAATTTTATGAGACAACCAGGTTGTTTTTCCAAGACCGATTTTATCCGAAGAGATAACCTCATACTCCTTAATAACTTGTTGAAGACAAGACTCTTGTTCCGGCGTGAGGATATTACGAGGATGAATATAACGAACCTCACTAACCGAGGAAACTTGAGGGGGAGAAGAGTGCTGAACAGAAGGTATAAACATATTACCATCAATATTTTTATCAAAAGCCTGACTAAAAATAGACGTCAAACCGAATTTATTCCAAAATTCGATACCTAAAATAACAGAAGAGGACATCGAACTTGCCACTAAAAACTCATGAATAAAAGTTGTACCGTTAAATTTAACTGGAAGGTAAACAGTACCAAGAATATCAATCGGCGAATTATTAGCCGATATAACACGTGGACAAGCGTCTTTTGATGTCAAAGAAATACCAAGTTGCTGAATAAAATTATCGCTAATAAGCGACATCTGGGCACCAGAGTCGAGCAATGCTTTAACAACTCTACCGCATAATAATATCTCTATAAACGGTCGGTTATCAAATGAATTTGAAGTAAACACTGGAGATACTGTACGGAAAGAAGCGTACCGCCAGTGATCTAGGCATTTTTTGGATTACATTTCGGACAATCTCTGGTAATAAATCCAGGAGTGCGACACTTAAAACAAATCGTGCCAGTAATCTCCGGGCAGGAACGGTAAGAATGACCTATTTTATTGCATTTTAGACAAAGCTCAGATCGATTACAGCTAGGACAAATCGAAGACTTACTAGTAGTTGCTTGATTGGGTGTTTTGTTCGTTCTGGGTTTCGTCGAGTTAAAGACCTGAGAATTCGGCTGGTTGACAACACAGTCGAGACTGGCTACTGCCTTAGGAGGTTTTAAAAATGACTCAAAGTGTGTAACAGCCTCAATCAAATTGTTAATATCATGGTGTTTTTGGATTGACAAGCATGGCGTATACTTGGGCAACATGTTATGCGTGATGATACGCAACAACTCAGTTTCTTCAATTGGCTTATTTAGTTTTGCGTTTAAATAGGAAACCTCAATAATAAACTCTCTAATAAGTTGTTCAGGTTTCTGTTTAAGGTTACGGATCTCTTGACCTAATCTAAATTCGAAGTCAGTCGTACCGAATGTATTTAAGAAAGCTTCTTTGATCTCGACGAAGGTAATGTCTGGACGACGGATCGACCTAAAATACTGAAGCGCTACACCAGTCAAGACTTCATGGAATCGCCTGACAACATAGCCATAGGGCAAATTGTCGGCCTCTCTGCACTCCTCTAAACTGGTAAAAAATTCTCTAACGCAGGTCTTACCATCATAATTAACTTTCCACTTATTTAGTGAAAACTGCCTGGTATATTGTTGGCATTCGTCCGATCTCTCTGGAGAAGGTACGAAACTCTGCGAAGAAGTACGAGAATGTCTCGGCGGGATAGGTGGTGGTGGTCGCGAAATTATAGGGCTATCACGACGTGGAGTTTCACCTAAAGGATACTCCTGCGAAGAAGCACGTGAATGACTCGGCGGGATAGGTGGTGGTGGTCGCGAAATTATAGGGTTATCATGACGTGGAGTTTCACCTAAAGGGTACCCCTCTACCGACATGATGAATCTAGAATAGACCTAATAATGGAAAAAAATAATAGACCAAAGTCGATTGAAACCTAGCGAAAAAATAAGCCGAGCCTGTTGCTGTAACAACTGGACAAAAATAACTCGGCGGCCAGCAGTCAGCAAACGCCCATCCAGTAAACAAAAAATATAGGCTAAATAAACGCACACACCAAGCTTACCTTGAAACCCGAAGCCTAAACATACATACGTCACCATATATACCCAACGGGTTCTAACTACCGCAAACTAAGGATATGGAATAAAAATCAGGAAACCTATCTTTATATTTGCTGCGATAAGTGGATAAAATAAAAAACGGTTATGTGTTATATAGTTCACAAAATTATTTTTCATTAAAAAACATTACATTTCATGAAAAAAATATGTCAAGGAAAATAACAGCTTCACAGGTCTGTTATGGTGGTATTAATCCTAGAATATCTTTCTTGAATGGAAGAATATCCGCAACCTGAAACAAGTAAGCTTAAGAATTATTAACTCCCAGAGGGAGTGACCATCCTTAGAAAGGCAAAAAAAAATATTTTATGTAGAATCATTTAAATTTCAAAGTTATTAGGTAAAAACACTTACTTATATTGTTCGGGCGCCAATTTTGTAGCGTTATAAAAGGAAAAAAAAAACTTACACCACAATATACGTATAATTTTGCTAAAAGAAATCAAAACATTTTTTAAAAAAAATATAAAAAAAATACAAAAAGGTATAAAAAAGGTATTGACGACAGACTTCGAAGAATTATTTGTAAGATGCGAAATGGATTAAGTTTAGAATTAATAGTAATTTGGATAATTGTGGTTGCAACCCCTGGTTATCCTAATTGTACACGGTTAGATGATGCCCGTGGTTTAAAAGATGTTTAAAAACAACACATTCCGCGACCTTATGACACGAATTTTTGTTTTATAGTAAAAAAAACTAGAACTTTCTAGCTACAAAATAAGTGAGGTTGTGAACAAAACTCAGGCGAGGCGTTGACGTCGCGATGGACCTACGATGGTTGGTTCCGTTCGTAGTCACATCCGGATCCGCTGCGTATGCCGATAGTTAGGGCCCGCTGCGTGTGCTGAGATTATATCGGCGTGGGTTGCACCAAACCGCCGGTTTGGGGTAAAACTTGGACCGATTCAGAGCGAATCTATGGCGAGAAAAATTCACAAACATTAATGCCATGCCTGAGGCAGACAGCCCGTTAAGTTTTAAAGGTTTTAAATACATACCGGTCCTTTGTGAGAAATAGTATTAGCGACGGGAGTGAAAACCGCGTCGGACTTTTATATAACACTTCACTTATCACAATAGAATTTATAACGTGATTAGTTTATAGGTACGGCGATGCCATATTTTTCTATTAAAACGATTAAATATTGGAAGATAATGCAAAATAAAAAATTTTCAGCTATATGTCTTCTAGTCTGATCGTTCAATGACAGTCAAAAAATTTTCTTCTGTTCGAAGCTTTTTCACCGTTCAAACTTTAAAACGAAAATTAGAAGAAAAAAAATTACATAGGTTCATTACAAGGAACAAAAAAGTTTTTAATCAGCCAAATAAATTAGACAGCATGATAATGCTGCAGTAGCTACCCTAATGAGAGCCATGCGGCCATGACAAGGCGTTGCCATCTGTCGGTGTTACAGTGTAACAGGTAATAAAGTATGTCGTAGGCACGTGTGCGGTATGTCTCCGGCGAAATGTCCCGGGAAGCAGGTCGCTGATCCCGGAAACCAGCCGTATATAGCACGCCGCGGCTCCGACACACCTTAACACATCCACACATCAAATCGATTGGCATTCGCTATCACCTACATAATTTTATCCTGCCGGTCGATCTTGTAAAATCACCGCGCAAAAAGTTATGTGAAGTATGTGTGAAGTGGATCCCTAGCATTCGTATAGGATGACCGCTCACTTCGCCTACTTTTTACAGAATAGAGCCGTTGATCCTCAACTATTATTATATATCCAAACTGCAATCAAGAGAACAGATCACAAATTAGATCTTTCACCCCGTTACAGGAAAAGGCAAAAAACCGCAAAAAAGTTTCAGGAACTATTGAGACTTGTCTATACGCACTGACAGCTTCATAGCTAATAATATGATCATAAATCTCAATAGTAATTAGTTATCCCGCATTTTTTTGTACCCTTTCAGTACGCAAACGTAAACTAACTCGTTGTCTCCAGATTTAATGCCGTCTAAAGTCACACTTCTACAAGGATAAAAATAGGACGATTTCTGGCTTTGTCAGGCAATGGGACCTCGCGATACTGAATGCCGTCAAGTCTGCGCAGAGCTGTACGTGCCTTTGAGATCTGAGCTCGTAACTTCAGCGATTCTCGCAGACACTTGTACACGTACGCGGCGCTGTACGATCTGATAACTTCAGGTACCTTGGAACCCCAAACTGCGAGAATTAAAAAGCAAGCAAGCAATTAATATGCAAATTACGCGTGGAGACGTGGAGTTGCAGACACCAGCCCGAAGACGGATCACAAAAGTTATCTTATTATGTGTATGTTTAGAGAGAGAAACTCCCAGATTATAAATGGGTTTAGCGAAAGCTCATTTCCTATTTATTTCTCATTGCTACTAAATGATACAAAATTTTCATAAATATTCATCTATTACTTAACGAGTTCCAGGTGGCTCCTCAATTCAAACGTTTAGATTGAGGAGCCACTTTTGCATTAAAATAACTCGTGATATATTTTGCTGCTAAATCTAGAATTCGTGCTGCAAAATAAGCTAAATTGCTGCTAAATAATGGTGAGATCAGATTTTAAAAATCTGATGTGGCTCCTCAAACCTTACGGACATTGTTAGTCGACTACTGAGTGTCTTGAAAAACAACTGAATGAAATTTTCCAATGTCACGCTTGATTCGGTTCCAATTTCGCAGAAGTCATTAGCGTTTATTAACCAACTTTCTGTTGAAGTGGCTCTGACTGCACTAAGCATGCATAAAGTATCTATCTAGCTTATCCGGAAAGGAACTTTCTTAAGTCAGATTTAATTACACGCTTAATCTAAGGTCTGAGCTGAACGCTCTCTCGCGGTGTCTCGGCGGCCTCCTTCGTCTACACAGAGTAGACAGTCAATGGAGTACTCAAACGTGTGAGAGGATTTCTGAAGGCATCCTTTTTGGCAGCAAAACTATGAACTGATTTGAACAGAAATATCTGTTCTAAGTAAATGGTTTGTAGTTTCACGATATGTTCGCCCAATTGTCGCTTGTGTTGATTTATTCACCTAATTGTTTACACCCTATCTCTCCATTTGCACTTATTTTGCAATGGCGAACTGCATTTGAAAATTAATGTTATCGCCGTGTTATCGCCGCAGGTGACCGGTGTTAAGAGCGGGAATAAACAAAGAAGCCAATCGTAAACATGACTTTACTTGCAATAAACAAGACCAATGTGTACAATTAAAGATGTGTTTTCGAAGATCTCATAAGATGAAAACATAAATATTTTCATTTTTCTACTTAATAAACGAATGGTATAAATTTGATCATTGATAACATGACATGCATGATGGAGAACTATGAAGGCACGTTATCAGAAATTCCTTTTATTTTCAACGTACTTACTACGTCCATATTCCAAGTACTCGCCGTGGGAGAAGTACCTGGAGTCCTGAAACTGAAATACAGGGCTGCCCTAGTTTAGGCTTCAGTCTACTCCATTTATTTGATAATGTCTGTACTGTTTTCAATTAGTGTGGAAAATAAATGAATTTTTACTTTTACTTTACTTTACTTTTAGGGTAGAAGCTTTATAATAGGTAAGAATTCATCTTCAGCCACAGGTCGCGGGAACTTAAGCATATTTCTTTATATGATACAAATCGGGGACACGAAGATTTATACGCACTCTTAATGACTTCTCTGGTGGGTATGCGTTATATGCAGATATTAATTACTTGCAAGCGAGTAACAAGCCGCGCTGCGGACGCAGAGCAATGCGCGAACATCGATTACGCGTTCAAATTATAGTGATCAAAGTGTTGAGATACCTAGCTGAAGTTCCACAGATTTAATTGAAAGGAAAGTTTGGTGACTCATTCTTCCATATACGACGATCAAGCTGGTGTAAGTCGCTCAACTGCTCTATAAACCCAAAAAGGAATAGTTTTCGAAAGCCTATTGTGACTACTAAAACGAACTCCTTCACTTCATTAAGCACTAGCCTCTGGCTGCATCTTCTTCATCCGCGTAAAAGTCTAAATATAACGCTTCGGTCTTCGGATCACATCCACCCGAATAATCGAAAAAATCGATTATTCGGGTGAACACGTTCGGCATTTAGAGACCTGCCTAATAATTATGAGAGAAAACAGTCTATTCCTCAACGCAACTCTACCTTCTACTATTGCCTGCACCACGTCAGCCTACACCTGCTCATTTCGTTCAACTTGATTTTAAATTATATTGATAGAAAGCTTAAAAAAAAAAATTCTATTATAAGTGTCCTATGACCCGAGCAGAAACTTGACGGAGGACAACTTGACCTAGCGAAATAGGTTGAGTGCGTATTGTCTGTCGGTGAATGAATAATTTCTATTGATTCACCGACTTATATCTTTAAAATTCTTATTGGATAGATTGTGCTTTAAAATAAAACGGCTATCGACCCAATAAATTGTCCTCTATTTATTACGTAAAAACGTTACAGTCAGGTTTTGCGTCCAAGAGAGTTCTGTGTTAACAATGCAATGACAAAAGCTCGCAATAAAAAATAAAAATAAAAATATTTCGTGCACTTACCATAATAACCATTATTTTGTTTACACAAGTTCTTAAGTTTTTTATGAGAATAAATATCTGCGATGTAAGTTTGTCTGTGTTCATAGACTGATGCCACGCCTGCAGTTTCGCAGTGATTTATCTGTTTTTCCGGTGCAGCGTTTCCCCAATCTGTAAAATGATTAGCGGCCCCGCTGGGCCGTGATCTCGCCGAGCTGCGGCTGCGGCTGTGCCCAGTGTGCCCGCCGCTCGACACGCTCCGCCTGCTTGGATCCCATGGAACCAACGCTTTTTACCAATATCTTGGGTTTAGTTCACGAGTCACGGACCTCTTATTCGCTGCCTTCCTTCTCTGTGCAAATAGGCGTTCAAATTTGATGCACTTCACTACATTTTACAAGTGCAGATAAAAACGTATGTCAAGGGTTTAAGTTTGGTTAATCACATATTCGGCAGTGGCCGTGGAGCGATTGATTGATTATGTCGATACTCATTGTTATTAGATAGGTACTAATTTTGGAGTTGGAATTTCGTAAAGATAAACGAAACGTGGATTAGCTTATCACGATCACGACCTTGCTGCTTTGTGAGTGATTAGGTTCATCGATTTGCGATTGGGATTTGATGGGAGAGTTGTTCAAGTCACCTTTATTTCACGTGCTTACTCAGTGGCCTTTTGTCGCATGTTTCGTTGAGTTTACAAAACTCGTTTCAATCCATTATTTATCAGCCAACGCGCCATATTTGGCAATGGATTGTCGAAGTCTCGCTGAGAAATGGTAAGGAAAGGAGCAGAGAGCGGCCACTTTGGTCAGTTATATCACATTTTTAACGATATCAGTTACTTAATTGGATCTATTCAGATGGACAATTGATTCTTGAATTTAGTATAGGTACTTGGGTTAAGAACAAAGAATCTTATAATAAATTAGGCTCGTGTCGTCTTAATTGGCTGATGCAAGTTCATCGATAAATATCTCCCTTTCGCCGAATTTGAGTCCTTGGCATCGAAACTAGCAAATGTAAACATGGATCAAAATTGTAATCGCTTCTTCGTGTTACTCATCGGCTGCGAAATGCTTTCATGGGTTCAACGGCCATAAATCGTCTTCTGATTCTATGCTATATAGGAAGTGAGGTTTTATTTATAGAGTTTGGGGCACGCGTCGCTCGCGCATGGCGTGCGGTGCGCGGTGCGCCGGCGTCGCGCTCGTCAGCGTCAGTGCCGAGGCCAGGGGGGCGCAGTGCTCGCGCACGCTCAGTCACGGTCGGTGCTTCGCGCGTTTCGGGCACACCGCACGTCGTCGCCTGCGATCGATCTCCGTATCATCGCGCACTTTGCTTTTGAAATCGTTCAAGAGTGCCAGTGATAATTTCGATACCGTTTCGCCAATAGCGAGCATCGGTCGTAGCTACGTGTACGATAAAGCGTCGGTCGCCGCCGCGCGCTCGTTCTGTGCCGAATTGAAATTCTTCACGCTAACGAAACGTTGAGATAAATTCTAAGAGAGTGCATTTACAGGGGATTTTGTTGCTATAATTACATTATCCTTGTGTGGGTTGATAGTGTCGCGTTGTGATACACGATGAGGCCGAAAGAGGAGGTGGACACGAAGGTCCAGACGGGGACTTTCATCCTGTCTGAGAAAATCGACGACACCAAGTCTAAGAAAAACGAGAAGGAAATGAAGAAGGAGATGAAGCGCCTGGAGAAGGAGAAACAGGAAAGGGAGAGAAGAGACAAAAAGACGAGAGAAAAGGAAAAGGAACGAGAAAAGCAGGCGAAAAGAGGTTAGCATATAAATAGTACTTATATCATAACATAGATTATATGGAGGCCCTGCCTTATCTCTGAGACACATTATCATGATGTCATCTCGACTAAAGGTCTGTCGCTGCGTTAACGTCAACCCACCGGTTATAGAGTTGGTTATTAAAAACGTACACATTAATCCATGACTATTGTTGTTGCGGTTACATCATTAGTGCTTGACCTTGATTGACGTCATTTATCAAATATTTGCTGATTACTCAGTAGGTATTTATAATTCAGACTGAGTCCTGACTTCTCACTACAAAGTTCTTGCAACGTTTCTTACGCTTCTAAAGTGATGGTTTGGTCCGAGTGCTAAATCGCTGGCGCATTCATCCACATTTAATAGTTAATGTCTACGTCCGAATTAATCCGCGTCGCGAATCGCTGAAACTGGTTTTGAATAAACAAAGATTTAGCTTTTATTCACACGGACGTTTTTATACTTGTGGTTATTCACGTTATTACAATTTGCCATTGATTTGTATAGCTTATTGATTTATACGAAATTGCTTCTTTCATTGATTCGTTTTAAAGTTTCATGAGAGTGTATGGGATTGTTTTGCATGCCGGTAGCGTCGTCTTCGTGTCGTTTACCTTTATATTCTTGGAGATTTCCTAAAATATCTTGCCACGCTTATGTTGGTAGCGGTGACATTTTGGCACTCACTCCTCTTCACGGATTTGTCGGAATGTTTATCCATTATTTATTTTGGATTCTGTCACAATCAGTATGATCTATCAGAATTTTAAAGATAGGTACATTAACAACTTACGTTGATTGCAACTGCATATTGGGATGTTCTATTCCAGAAATCCCCACCGTTAGTTTAGCCGGTACTTAGCTTTAAAATGTTCGTGACTGTCAGTGAAGTGGAGACAACACGTTACGTGCAGTCAACGATGGTGCTTCAGTTTAATTTAACTTACACTAGGAACATGCATGTTATTGGACCAAATGGTTACGATCAATTGCTTGCGCACTTTTACGTTTTTTTTTTATGAATTCTGTGTTATTCGTTGAAACAGCACGGAGCGAGACCACGTCAGCAAACGCGTCGATTTACAATAAGATTTATGTACCACTTTGCATACAAAAGTTTGAGCCGTCACGATTTCGCCTGCATTTCAATGAATTGCTCTTAACTCGAGCGGAGAGAAATTACTCCTGAGTCCACCGGGGCCATTGATTGCCTGTCCGTGTTCCTGCCGCTACTTATTTGGCCAGTTTACAGCGAAACAGCTTTCTTGTCGACTTGTTCGTTTCCTGTACATGAATTATTTGCAGTTTTCGTTTTCCTCGGTTCTTTTCACCTGCCTGCCGCTGCTTGTAGCAATCGTTTCACTTGTCCAGTGTTCATTAAGTTTGAATTCTAATTGTTTTCTTTATAAGCTTTGTGTTTGTTGGTGGTCTAACCTTGCCTTTTATTACTGTCACCTGTACATCTTTATTTTTTTGTTCTTATTTTTATTCAAAACAATAATGAAACTACTTTATTGGATGAGAACGATTAAGTAAAACGGTTATAAATTGCATTGTTTGTTTTGGTATAAACAAAAGGATCTGAAGTACACTTGAGAGCAATAAAATCGCACACCCCTTGTAATTTGGTTTATTACTGATTGTTTTCTAAAATCGAAAGATATTGAGTAAAAATCATTAGACAAAATTAAAGCATACAAGCTTAGCTTTACAAAAACATAAAATTAAAATCATTGACCTTCACGTAACTTACAAAAACCGACCGTACACCGAATTCCCCAAATTCACGCGTTTGCGTTGTCACTACTTGCACCCTTAGCCGCAGGTATAAAAAGGTCAGTTTATTGGAATTTTTATTCAGTTGCATACCGAAGGTCAACGTGATAACATCTCTACTGGAAGCATACGGATTTACTGGAAAAATATGGATACCACGCCCGCAGAAGCCGCTCAAGTTATTGCCTTGCTCGAAGCAGGCCATAACCAAAGTGAAGTTGCTCGACGGCTAAATTTGAGCTGCTACTCTGTTCGTCGTGTATACCAGAGGTTCCAAGAGACCGGTGGCTACATTCGGCGACCAGGATCTGGCCGGCGACGCACAACATCAGAGCGTGATGACCGCTTTCTTGTGACAAGGTCTTTGAGAAATCGGCAACTGAACGCGGTTCAACTGGGACAACAGCTTCGAGAAGTTCGCAATGTCAGTATAAGTCGGTGGACAGTTCGAAGAAGACTAGGTGAAGCAGGAATGACTTCACATCGCCCAGCAAATGGTCCCAAATTGACCACAGCTCACCGACAAGCCCGGCTACAATTTGCTAGGGAACATTTAAATTGGACGTATGACCAATGGCGGGCTGTTATGTTCTCTGATGAGTGCAGAATGACTTTACATGGTCATGATGGACGCTCTAGGGTCTACAGAAGGTCATCAGAGCGATTTTCACAATGCTGCATAAGCGAACGTGTGGCTTTTGGAGGTGGATCGTGTATGTTTTGGGGTGGCATAATGTTGGACACTAAAACTGACATTGTATTCATCACTACGGCGAATACCGGCCCGAGATCGAGAAGTTTGACGGCTGCACGATACGTCGAAGAAGTGCTCGAAGAACATGTGAGGCCGCTTGCGTGGCTTATGGGAGAAGATTTTCTCTTAATGCACGACAACGCCAGACCGCATGTCGCTAGAACAGTTTGCGACTACATGGAAGATGTTGGAATCACCGCGATGGAGTGGCCAGCTCGTAGTCCTGATCTCAATCCGATTGAGCATGTCTGGGATGAGCTAAAAAGAAGAGTTCGAGCAAGAAGCCCTGCTCCTACGCGCCTCCAAGAGCTTCAACTTGCCATTGAAGAGGAGTGGAACGCCATACCACAAGATTTCATGGTGAAATTAATACGGTCCATGAAAAACCGATTAAGAGCTGTAATCAAGGCTAGGGGAGGGAATACACCTTATTAAAAAACAATTTGATCAAGCATTTTGAGTTTTATTTTTATTCTTTGTTAAGCTAAATTGGGTAATTTTATCCGTATGTTGGGTTTTGTGCCCTAAAACTCCCTATGGGTACTTTTTTTACACTGTATTTGATATCATTAGAAAGGTACTGAAGTAAACATTCAAATAGTGTAAGTTTTATTTTAATATGTATTCACATTTATGAAAAAAACTGCTTTAACAACAAAAAGTCAACGTGTGCGATTTTATTGCTCTCAAGTGTAGTTACAATAACAGAAATGTTGTACCTAACTAATCTACGATTTGAGTCTGTATCAAGTCCCAACAAGTAGTGATTTAGTTTAAAGTACGAGCCTGAATGCTAACTGTGAGTGTAATATTGAACGTAATGATCGGTAGATAGATAGATAGATTGATCGGTGTGTGTTATATCTCGGGATATTTATCGCATGGTGGCGCCGCGCGCTCCGGTGCCTCCGAAAACGATTGCCGTTTCTCCCGCGTACACATAACTTTATTATTTTGCCCCAATTCACCTGTTGCGTTATGTTATTCATTGCACCTCTCGTTTACAACATCCGTCATTATTTGTCCTTCTGTGATATTGCACAATCGTTTCCCAACTGACGTCATACGTAGATATTTTATCGTTTTAATGATGTGCTTTTTGTTGTATATGTTACATTTATCATTAAGCTATATTTTTTTTCAATTCGGTATGTTTCAATTAAGTCTGCCATTCAGACTGTTTAAAGAATTTACCAAAATATTTCCGGGGTAATTGCCAAACCATAACGAATTGTGTTTGGTTACAAAACAATGCGTATTGTATATCAATGCCACTAAAGTGAATGTCAATGCGTTCAGTTTTAATGCGACCCACAAAGTAAGTTGTTTAGCTATGATTTCGCTTTACTTCTCACGACAAGGTGACATTTATAACCATTATGATGTCATCTGTCGTCTCTTGCTCGTTCCGGTTCATTTGGAGACAGAGTAGCAATCATAACAGACGAAACACAAGATTAACGCAAAAAATAAAATCGACTCATTTGAAAATTAGTCAGTCACAGGCCGTAGAGAGGCTGAGGCATTGTGCTTTGTCATCTGCTAATAAGAAAGAAAAGTAAACAGCCACCTAATAACTAGTTCGAATTGCAAAAACGATAACTGCAAGCGAAGCAGTTGCAGAAAATAAACTCCACAAGTTGAATTGAAGGGTCGGCCACAACAGCTGATATTTTCAAGTAGCGGCTATCGAATGACTATCTTAAGTGTTTAATCGCTAAGCCGCAGACGTCGGCGTCGGCTCTCTATTCCCAGCGAAACAGTTTACATTAGCCAGTTAGTGATTAGGTACATAATTATTATCTTGTTGGTATGTGTAGCCATTTTATTTATGTGAAGCCAAGCTGAAGGTCTATAAGTAATGATAGAGGAAGTAACAATAAAGAATATTCTACTCCCACGGGTGGTATTAAAACTCTGACACTAGGTTGGTCAGTAAGCTCATGATAAGAAGATCTTGTTAGCAAGTGGTTTCATTTCTAAAGCTGCATCACTACTCTACGAGATACGGGGCAAGGTATATGCTTGGTTATTGTAGGAGTAGTCTGCGATAGAAGAAAGATATCAATCGAAGCTAGACTGAAATTCTTGTTGAAATGTAGCTAAATCTTGACCTGTGTGTGCCATGTCTGTGCGTCATCTAAAGAAAGAAAAATCATCATTGAAATATTTATATCATCATTAAATTGCCCACATATTTGTACCGAGTTGGGATCAAATAAAACGAACTTAACGAAGATGAACTTGAGCCAACTCCTTTATATACGTCACACTCTTTAACAGTAACCATCAATCAATAAAAAAAATACATGTATATATCTTCGAGCGGCATACACACACGTGACTCTAGCGCACTTCCCCAGATTATACAAGACTGCACAGCACCAGATTCATTTAATAATCACATTTAACTCGATAATATAACATCAGTAGTGGCTACGAGTCGAGGACAATTACTGTGCGTTGTATTATTTAAAGTGTACCCCGACCCTCTGATGTGAACCCATCTTTGATATAATTGCTGTATCCATTTGTAATTAAATGTCTCTGGTCATCATGGGTTGCAATGATTGAATACCTGCATATATCCAGTTTTTATTGTGTAAAAGGACGCTCGTTCTTTCTCACGAGAGCCGGTACACGGGAAGTACTCGCGGTTTTTGTGAGTCGTCTCGGACCGCGACCACAATTATTGTTTTCTATATGAATGCGCTCCGTGTCCCCATGCATCGGTGCCTGTGCATTACAGCAATCATTAATTTACAAATCACGCTTGATATCCCTGGTCGGTTCCATAGTTTCCAAACCGCTTCTCGAGTGTTCTACTGCACATGGTGCGATCGCCGAATGTCGCGTAATGAGCGCTCGCTATACTGCGGTCATTAAAATTCTATTGTTACTGTAATGATGTAATCAAATTAGTATGTCGATCAGACAACGAATGAGTCACCTAATCGTTAAATCAAATCCCTCTAGCAGTATGTCTTCATTTGTGCTAGAATATTCATCACCATCATTCATCTGCTTTTATCCCAATGTTTTTGGGGTCGGCGCAGCATGTCTTCTTCTTCCATACATCTTTATTTGTTGTCATCTCGATAGTCATCTCCCTCCTAGCCATTACTATATTTCACACAATCCATCGTCGTTCCTTTGGTCTTACTCTATTTTTGTGACCTCTTCCACATCATATTCAGTGTCTTTCTCACATTATTCGCAACTCATGCCTACACCCTGACAAACGATTTCCGCACTACTTACAATAAAACACAGGACTGTTGATCATTGATCTTAATTTGCTACGCCCTGAACACTTTCAAAGTCACCTATTAATTTTAGTCATTTTATGGTTGGAGGTGTGAGTGATTGTTTTAAACACATATAGTTGGGAACGACCGGTGGCCTCATCGTCGTCTTGTTAACTGCCGTATGCTCCGTGCCTAATGTTTATCGCGCGCCACGTACCGGGTGTTTGGGTTTTCGGCTGTACAAGCGTTTGTTAGAATACAGTGCTCACTCGTAAATAATTATGTTTTTTTTTTATATTGTGAATAACACAACAAAACAATGTGCAATACATTTGGACGTGGTCGCGTTTTCGTTATAAATAGCTTATTTTTATGTTAGTTGTTAAATTCGTTTAACGTGTACTGTGATTTGCAAAAATTCGTATTGTCGATAAGCGGACACCCTGTATAGCCGAGGGGGTCGTCCTGTTCACAGCTGGTCGGATTTAGGGGTTACTCACGTGCTCAGGAGGGTGCGCGTGACTTTGCTTAAAATAACCTTTTAATGATTTGGGACTGAACTACTTAAAGATTCATGAGCTCATATGGCCACATGGGAAACATTAATACACTCTCATAATAAATTATTATACGTTTGTTGTAGATTGTCTGTTATAGAGTCTAGCTGATATCTTTTGATGCGACACCAAAATGCCAATTTACTACAATTACTTACGTGGGTAAGTATTTCAAACGAGTGCTATGGTTTCACTAACATGAAGCGCAGCAATATCTCGTTGGGTAATGCTCACTAACGTCATATAATATTGGAGCACATAATTATTATAAGGAGTTTTCTAAGCATCCACTACCGTTCCTTTCTCTGTAGGCACCTTATCGTAACCTATAAGTGTTGTCTGTCGTGGTTGTTGTTAACAGAGGGTAGCCGATCTCATTCGTTTATTTACAACATTTCATACCTGTACCTCCATTCATAGCAAATAAAGTTCTGATACTGACATAACGCGTCGGACAATCAGTGTAGTCATCACCTTGTGGTTGGCAATTCTTTTTTCCCTGCGTAGCTGATTCGCTGACTTTGGTTTACGTATTAAAGTCTTATCGTGTTAGTGGAAACTAACCCAAGTGTGTATAAATCAGATCAATGTCTTTTTAATAGATCCAGCATTAATAAAACTATAATGACTGATAACGACACAGTAATTTCTATCGGCACTTGCAATCACAAGCAAATTGGCTTTTATTTCACGAGCCGTGAATAATTGTACTAATCATAGAGCCGAGTCGTGTTTACAATATTCATCACACTTTCAACCGGATCTTACGGAGCACGCTGTAATCAGCCGGTAATGAAAAAATAATGATTAATTTAAAGGAACGTAACTATTATACCATTTAATGTTAATACGGATGCCACTCGTAATCGTAAAGAGAGCAAAAATAGATCCAAATGACGTTCTATCCACATGTTTGTTGAAGTTCAGGAGAGGTCGGCTGTCGCTTCTCTCCAGCTTCCGAACGTGGGATAGAACCCAAGTTTCCATTCAGAACTCGTGATGTACGAGCAATATACTTCAATGTTTACACTACACACGCTAAGAATATTTTACTTCTAGCTTTATAACGTGCCAATACATTGCTCCGTGAGTGGCGTCTAAAAGATGTAAAGAACGCGTTTATATTTTCGGCCAATGACTTCATCAATGATGTAGGAATTTGAACTCAACTATTGGGAAAAGTAACATTCTGTTCCCAAATTATAAGATTGTTCACATTTAGCAACACGCTTGAGATTTGGAGCTTTTATCAGCGGTTTGAAGTGATAACGCGCGGCGACATTGAACCGCCAGTGAGTCGGCTGCCCTCCGACTCCACGGATCAACGTGTTGCTGGTTTTGAAAGATGTCGGTTACAACGTTGAGAACTATTCAATCAATTACACTGCCTAACGTAGTTCACCGCCACCAGTAGAAGTCCGATACATAGGTATGTTCGTGAACTTGCTGGTACAGTAGTCTTGGGACATTTCGTTTCCATAAGTTCGTCTAAACGTGAAGGACAGCACGTCGGTAAATACCTAATTCGGTGGTGCAGGAGTGTAGTCACATATTATACTACTCTATCAAGTGTGTCGTCGACGAATTGTCTGTTTACCGCTTATATTAATTCTAGTATTTAGGCTGACTTAAACACTTACTGCCCACTCCACTGGAGCGGTAAGTATAGACTATCACACAATCACAATAACCACTTCTGTTACTCTTCAGGCACAGTTTTATCTTGATTCCTTGCGTTACAGATAAGATCTATCTATTTTCCTATAAAACTGGGACATAAATAGCACTATGGAGTCGAACATCCATTGAATACCTATTTGGAATGGCACGGCGCTGATCTGAAAGTATAAGTATTTGATGCACTGACCCCAGATGGATCTATAGGAATGAGCTCGGTGTATGTATACCAGCTGTTCGTAATCACTAGTCGCCCAATAAATGTTCTGAAAGACTTGAACAGCCACATGAATGTATACTATTTATAGAGCAACTAGAAGGGCAAGGATCTCAAGCGTTTTGAGATCCGGAACGATATCATGTGTGTGTGGGGCAGTTTCACACTAAATTAGTTAGGTACTGTGCTTAAAAACATCACATACAGTGACAATTGCGTGTGCAGTGTGATGCCACTCATCTCTCGTGAAACGAATTCTCGAGATGATGAATATTTATTTATAGATGTGCGTTTCTACTTACGCTCTCTTTACGTGTAGGATTTTCAACAAAATCTTTAGATGTGTCATCAAACTAACCGTAGATAACAATGCACGATGATGCTATTGTTCTATGAAAAAACCAAGGTACTTACTTACCTTGGAATAATCAGTAGGAAAATGGACACAAACTGTTCACGATGGGAATATAAATAATGTGTCGTGAAGAATGTTAATGTGGTTCTTGTGTGTACACAACATACTTATAATTTTTATAGAATTTAATGTCCAGCGGATACTACATTGTTTGTGCTACTTAGATTATGATAGTGATACCCTGATAAGTATCAGCAAAGTCATTTTGGACGTCAGCATTCGTCCGAACGATTCCGTGTCCAACAAAAACGAGTTGAATATAGAATAAGAATGATAAAACTGTACACAAAAATAATTTATTCAATACCGAGTATAATTTCCATGTGCTGTTTATTTAGCCTCGGCCGAGGACAAAGTGAACACGTCATAGCCTGAGGTATTTTTTTGAGAAATACGTCGTCTTTATCGAATGTGAGGAGTATGTAGAGATAAGCGATCCTTGGAGGGTCGCACCGAGTCCAGAGCTCAAGGTCAAGGTGAGCGGAGCTGCCGCTCTCGAAACTTGTTATTTGAATTGCGCGTGCGTTGTGCGGTGTGCGCTGCTCGTCGAGTGCAGCCGATGTACATACCTTGTGTAAGCTCGCCATCTTGTCGCCCGCTGACTCAGCAAATTATTTCCGAATGTTATTGGACCGGCCGCCGCCCGCTGGGTTTTAGTGTTGACTTCGACGTGCTGATGTATGTTTGTAGTACCTACGTGCTTTTCAAGGCTGATTTAAGATTCATGAAATAACAAGTAGAGTCCAGAAGAATGAGACATTCATTTATCAAAAAAATAAAGTAAAGTACCTACACAGTACACACCTTTAATTTTTTGATAAATGAATGTCTAATGAGAAAGAAATGTTTAAAACTAATACTGACTGGATATGCTGACCAATTATCAAGTCCATATAGCTAAATAAATCGGAGTGCTTCGCTCCATGAAAATAATTGTAAGAAGAAAACTACAAAGTGCTAAGGAAGTCGCAATGGAAGAATGCGACGTTATTAATATTGTAGGTGTTATATAAGTGTTTCATTTCTCGGACACTGGTTTCGTTTCGGTTAGGAATGCTCTGAAGGCAAGCAATACAATTTTCATACAGAATGCGATATTTTACGTGTCTCCGCGGCGCAAGCGCATGGCGTGCCAAGACCAACGGTGAACTATCATCACTCCAGCAGTCCAGCCTGTCACAGCTCCAGCAATCAAACCGTGAAAAATCGCTGGAAATATGTCATGAGATCAGTTTGAGAGAGCCGTCATTATGTGACACGAACGACATTTGACGACCTCGCCGGTCAATTAAATCTTGCGTCAAAACGATGTTAAATGATTGACTGCTTACGTATTGAGGCTACGTTTGTAGCGCCAGCGCCGCGCGCCGCTGCGATACATAATTCTTGTAGATTACCGTCTACTTGCGTATGTACGTTGCTGCTGTATTAGTTCCAAGTTTTTCAACTGCTGCCAGGTGCGGCGACTCGCTATTTGCATTCGAGAGCCTTTGCGTTTAAATTACTTTTACCGCGAAGTGAAGCTTGCAAATAAACTCGGCGAGTACAGCGCGTAGTGCATGCGACGCGAAGACGGCTCGTTTCCTGCTGACGCGTGACGCGGCTACATGCGGCTCGTGGGCGTGAGGCAGTTTGACTAGAACGCGTAGTATTTCGGTAACGGATGTTTTGTTTAGGCGCTAATTTTTCACATAAACCACCGACGACGTCTGCGGAGTAGCGGGCTCCGTTGTGTTGCCAACTATTGTGCGGAACACTGGGACTCATTCATTCAGATATAATGAGTGAGCGACCTTGTTCACGAATTGTTTCGTCTGTCGGATCCCGGCCCCTGCGTTTAGTCTCTAACTGGTGGTCGAGGTCGATTCTTCCATCAATTGCGCTGATTCCTGCACCGGGCGGAGGTGGCTTGGTTGGTGTGACCACGTGACATCCACCTTGTTTGTGCTTCTCGTAGTAGCTTACAAGTGAAATAAAATGTTATCGTGGGAGCAGATCTCATTGTCACGTCTTTGTAGTAAAATTATATATTTGTTTGTAAATACTGCAGCATACTTAAGTTACCGCGTTATTTCCTTATGGGTTTCTTGGTATAGTTAATAATGGTTGTTTTAGTTTAACTGCTGTAACTGCCATACTCAATCAGTTATTTTCGAAATTTTTGCATATTTATGATCTAATTAAAATTATGATTACAATCATCTAGCTGTTGACTGTGTTCAATGTATAATAAATCACTTTAGACACGCTATTTGCCCACAAATATGTCTCTATAAGTACACTCGTGGATTGCGTGTAATACCTGAAGTTCATCCATCAGCGCGGCGCCTGCTCTCAATCACTGCTACCACTCACCCCTACCCTCCCTGTCACCACACACTTACAAGGACAGAAGGTTAGTGTGTAGTGTGTATGCCGTGTGTTCCTTCTGTATTTTTTTCTGCTGCGCGCTAACATATTCCCACGTAGTAACAGTGACAAGTACTAGCTAGATAGCAATCAAAAGAGATAGGCAGGCCGGCCGTGTGTGTCAACTAATGAACACATTAGCGGAGTGTTTGCTTCATTACTTCATTAGCTTTGCTACATAGGCCAATGTGGACGTTAGGTTGGCAATTATTATTCAGAAATACAACATTCCTAAACCTGAAAGTTGTAAATCGCTTGTGAGTAAGATCTCCACCATCAGACCATTCTATTTGAAGTGAAAGGTCCAAGCGGACCACAGCCACTATTGTCCCCAAGGGAGAGAATTCTTAATTTTTGACGCCCGTGTAATTTATAAGGGTGTTTCATAAGGCAAAACATTATTTATTTATTTTATTTTAAAGAAGGCTTACAGACTTACAATCCAATGAAATAAAGAATAATAATATTAAAAATAATAGGTAAAAACAAGCCTCCACATATTATAGTATATGAATAAAAAAAACAAACTATCGTATTATGTTGTAATATTATTGCCCTGCTAGACAATAGTACTGTAATTGACTTACTTTGCGTTTGGTTTGCATGGCTTTTAGTTTACAGCGTAAACTAAGACCTACTCGATAGTTTACATTATCGAAGAGGTGGTGTAAGACATCTGAATAGGTCCATTTGAAATTTCGTATGAAAAGTTTTAGCCGGTTGATGTGAACCCATGGGGCAGCACGTATGAGTAGCTCCGCGCTTCAACAAGGATAGGCGCTAATAAGAGCAGGCGTCCGTCTCAATTGGCGCGTGTTACGTAACCAGCCCGCAGTGCTCCGGGAATTTAATTTCGCCAGTGTTTCGTCTCTACTATTGGAGCGAAACTTTGTTTCCTGGTATACGCCTTTTGACGTTGCCGCTATCGAAAATAGGCTAACGAACTGCCGGATATGATAATTAGCCTAATTTGTAATAGCATTAAGTATGGAACTTGTAATTTTTAACTCAGGTTTGGCTGGATGATGACATCAGGAATGTCACTAGTTTGCGTGACAGGTGACAACATTTTGACTAATTATTGACTTTTGCTAATTGTTTGTCTTTAGAACAGTTTTATAAAAATATTAAGCTTACTCTTCCCTTGAGCTGTAAGGCTAGTAAATTGTACTGACCTATGTTGATTTATTATGATTTGGAAGGAGTGCAATTGACTGCTCTAGTACAAGTGATACGTTTTGGAGAGTTTAGTTGATTGCAGGCTACTAGCAGTAGAAATGTACGTAAATGCAAGATGAAGGTACACTATCCTGTTAACTGCTCACCCGTGACTTAAGCAATCGAATATTTATAGGTTTACATGACAGATCGAATTTAGATGACACCAAAACGCTATCACTAATCTATTTATCTTATCGTTGGAGGTGAAACTGCTAATATGAAGGAATGCGTCAGCAAATTGAAAACCGCTCGGTTGTCATGACAGTGTAGCTACTGTAAGAAGTCCTGACGATGCTATACTTGCGATGTAATCCTGCTCTTTACTTCTTGCACTCAGGAAATTAAGGAAGCGCTGCAGCAGCTGCAGTATTGAGTAAAAACGGATTCCCAGTACAAAAAATGCACGCTTTTAGGTTCTTATTAGGTTAGGTTAACAAACCTGATAAGAGCTCTTTCGCACAAGGGGCATGTTACCAACGGCTATAACTGCTGCCGTCGATACGACTCGATGGCAGCTCAACTGACTCATATACTGAGAGAGCTGACGTCGATTGCCGCTGATGTTTGAAGTTAGAATGGCAACGGTTACCGCTGCCGTTGGCAACATGCCGCTCGTGTGTAAGAGCTCTTGGACACGTCATAATAATATGGCTATTAAACTTATTGCCTTGGCATTTAGCAAAAAACCAGAATATTTGACTGGCCCGTTAGTCTAGTAGTTAGTGACCCTGACTGCTATACCGGAGGTCGTGGGTTCGATTCCCACCCAGGACAAATGTTTGTGTGATGAGCACGATCATTTGTTCTGTGTCTGGGTGTAATTTATCTATAATATGTATGTATTTAGAAGTATATAAGTATGTTTATCAGCTATTTAGTACCCATAACACAAGCTCTTAGCTTAGCTTAGCTTAGCGGACTAGATGGCGTTGTGTGAAAAGTTATGGAATATTTATTTATTATATTTATTTATTTATATTCATATTCATATTATTTATTTGCATTCCACAATGTAAAAGAGATCTTAAAATAGTGCTTAAAGCTACGGACAATCATGGACCCTGTAGGGCACAGCAAAAATTTAATAAAATTGAGTAAAAACCATAACTATAAAATTACAAATAAATTATTAACAATAAGTAAAATAATGTAAATAATGTCAAATAAGTCTGTACCTTTAATCCGACTTTGATGTCCGTCACATGCACCTTTGCCCTGACAGTGTCAAAAGACTACATAGCAAGTTTCGAAATAATCTATAGCTACTCTTTGTTCACTGATCTGTGTGAACCTTCTGCATGTATCGTTTGTCTGTATGAGCCAACATTGATGAATGTGCGTCTGGGCGCGGGCCCGCTTTGATCCGACTCCCAGACCAATCGAGCAGATGTGACCCGCATAGGGTTGACGATAGCGAATGGTCTTAAAATAGCGCCACAAAGTGATGGTTATATGAAGTTACATTTCAAGGTTCAGTGCCTAGTTCTTGTTAAATAGATTCGTTGTTGAAACCACAACATGTTACCTACGTGTATTTAGGTAATCTCGCCTATCATAGGCAGCGTCTTCACACCTGAGCATTAATGGGACTTTTTCCTTATTTCTTATCGCTTATCAGTTCCCTGCCTGTTTGTAGTACAGAATGTGACAGACATTCTCAATACGTTGTTTTGAGACACGTAGATTGGTCGAGGCTAACGTAAAGGCGGATAGTAGAAGCTTGACTTCTTCGCAGCCCTAACAGCGCCGCCCTGCGCCCTACTAGGGTGCCGCTTTGATAACATATTTCCGTTCATAACGTAATCCGTTGTCTGTCTCCGAACAGTTCCAGTCCTCCCAGTCCGCGATACACTCTCTGTTTGAAGTTGAACTCTGGTAACCTACTCGGATGACCTTTCCCTTCTATTTTTAAAAAGTTGTTGTGGTTTCAGAATAGAACAGTTTGCCGCTCGTTTAAACAAAACAAACGTTCATTATAGTGTTACAGTTTAAACATTTCTCTTGGAATTGTTTAAACGCTGCCATTTATCGTCTGTCATTAGAGCGGCGAGCGTTCTATTCAGTAGAAAAGCAAGTTAAATAGAAACATGCATGTGAGTGCACGCTTCAACGTTTAATTTATCACAAGCTCTAGCAATGCTTTCTTTACAAATGTTGAGAATTCCACAAGGTGGTATACTGTGACCGACAGTAGAGAGTACATACGCGTGCGGAACTTAAAGCAGCCATTACTCACATAGCATAATACAGTAATAGCAATAACGCGGAGCTGTGAATATTATGTATTAAGTAGCATGTTCCCCGGCGGCGTCATCCGGGTCAATTGGACCAGTTATGTAACATTATGGACCACTGTCACTTGCGTTCAGCTGAGTGCTCGTGTGCTCCGACTGTGTGTGTGTGCTGTGTCGCTGTAAACCCGCGCAGGGAAATAAATGATTACTGCATTGTAAGCTTTACGCGTTAGCATAACTCGTTATGGTACCGCTATCGCATCTCACATGTAAGCACGTCCGCTTCCCTCAAAGGAAACTCCACGTTATAAATCTCTGCGGCCGCTTTCAAGTAGAGTTTCCCTGAAGTTATGTGTGGTCCGTCTGGGCTAGCCCAAGCGTTCGAAAAATTAGTCATTATACCAGATAACGTATGAGCTATGATTTTGCATAGTTTTCTCTCCAGCAAGATCTTTCGAGCCAAGTCATTCCTTAGAAGGAAACTGACGTCTTTTCCTCGTGTTTGTTTCGTTTAGGTGAGCCGGCGCGTACCGCACGTGACGATGCTATACAGCTAATGATGTGTGATGAGGTCGTTAGCGTCGCGCGCCGCGGCCCTGTCGGCACTCGGTCAAGCAGGCGGCGGGCGCGCCTGTCTTTGTCCGCGAGGGGCCCGGGCCCCGCACCAGGCATGCTTTGTTCTTATGCTCCAACGCTTACTGTGCCGGCTCTTTGTCACTCAACTGCCTTATCCCAAATACTTGTCTCTTAGCTAATTAAATGTAATGGGGTCATTAGTTACTACATAAACACAAAGGAAGTGTTACTAAGCGTCTTGCACTTCCTAGCCGACTATCGTAGCAAACGGTTTGTTATGATAAAACGTAATCTTATCATCTTATCATTCCAAGTATCCTCTGTAGTATTTAGCTAGGTTATATTTTACCTCATTGCTGTCTTAGTTTGGGGGGGGGGGGGGGGGGGTGTTGAACATAATACCAGATGTAATCTTTGACCAATAAATAATTAGGTTGACGTAGAAGGATGGCAGTCGGTCAGTGTTGAACTGTTAAGCTGACGCGCGGCGATGGTATCACTTTCGCGTCGCCCTCGCCGTGATTAAGGGTCCCTTTTCCGAAATTTACGTTTCTAGATCGAGTTGTTTTCAGAGAAATCACCATATTTAAATTCGCAAAAAAATATATAGTACAGATACATGTTTAAAGTAGTGACTTTTTTGGTTAAAAACACAATATTTGTCATTTTGCTCGACAAAAAAAAAAATCAGAAGGAAAGTCGATTTTGAAAGTATTTTAAGCTGTATGAGACTTGGGGGAGCGCAATGTTTATGAAAATTTTACATTTCATTTACTAATCAGGTTTAACAGGGATATTATTGGATAGATTTATAATATGGCACTTATTTTTTTCCATATAAAATAAATGCGTGAAAAACAACTAGCGCGCACCGCGCCAGTGCCCTGCCGGACGTCATCGAGGGAGGACCTATGCAATTTTTGCTCGCAACCACATTATCGTCTTCGCACGCGTAATAGTGCCCACTAACCTGCGTAAAAACGTGTTGTATTAGAAGTAATAAAAATGACAAATAAAAAGAACAAAATTAAGAAAAAAAGGGCATTTGAAGTGAAGAAAATCCGAAAGTGTATTGCGTAAGTACTTATTCTATAAATACGTCACAATATTATTACTTGTGCTTCTTTACACAGACTAGCGAAGTCAGTATGACAAGAATTTTAAATCTTTAATAGGTATTTTTAATGGAAACATTCACCTTTACATATTTTTACATAAACTGACGATCCGAATGGCGCAGCGGTAGTGAGGCCGCCTTACGATCTAAGGGTCCGGATTCGAATCCCGGTAGGGGCAAATGTTTGTGTGATGAGCATGATCATTATTTTGTTTCCGAGTCATGGATGTTTGTACATAAGAAGTACCTATTTATTTACAACAAAAAAAGTATATATGTATCATATCAACTATCTGGTGTCCACGACACAAGCCAACGATATTTATTTATTTACTAGCTGTTGCCCGCGACTTCGTTCGCGTGGAAATTTGAAAGTGTATGAAAAAAAACATGTGTGCAATTCACACGTGATAGAAGTGAAACCTTAAAAAAGAGCACAAAGACAACCACGAACATAAGAAACACTATACTCGTATAATGCTTCCTATCTCATTTTTTCCCACGTTAAATATTATGAATTTATGTGGCTGTCTCTTTTTACTGTCGCTTTTTCGTTTCATCGACTATCAAATCACAACGATGCTAGAGAAGATGTCACTTAAAAAAAATAGCCTACGACCTATTCTCAGACCTACCAAATATACACAAAAATTTGGTCAAGCCGTTTCGGAGTAGTTCGATAACAAACACTGTGACACGAGATTTTTATATTTGATCTTATTTATAACTCTAGTAATTGTTCGTTTTAATTTGGCTTTTTGAAATTTAGTAATGAAATTTATTCCATTCCAGTGCTCTGAGACCTCGTACCGGAAAAGGTACTTTGATGTCCAAGAAAAGTACCGATGGGCGCTCTAAAGAGGGGCAGTATCCGTAAGCACATTATGTACATATTATACAGTATACTAGGACGGAGCAGTTCTACCTGTCCACTACAAGTTTGCCGTTATCTCCCGTCACGCTTTAGCTTGCTTACTTATCACGTGTCTTATGTATCTCGGTAAATGATTTTTCGTTAAAATTTATTTCAGTGATTTTGAAACCAAATCCCTTTCTGTACTTGACATTCCATTGTTTCAGAAAGACTGTGGGTTCGACCCTCTTAGAAGATACTCGCGCCTAGCATTGAGAAATATATCGGTCGATGAAAATGAACCTGGACCTTGCACACGACCACTAAATTTTATTGAATTTTAATTTTATGCTAGTACCTACCTATATATTTTATTACATTATAATTAATCATATTTGTCTTTCATTACAGTACTCTAAAAATCTTCTACCACCATTCTTTAAATTCTATAGAATAATCATCGCCTGCCTTAGACATATTCATAACAATATAAGTGTATTAAGGTTTACAGTCAATAGTGCAGCACATCAAGCTATACGTTTTTGTTGCAAACTAGCTCTTATTACCCGCACGCCAATATTTGAACTACTGTTTTATTTGTACTGTGGCGTGCTCGTCCGCCGCCATAGGTCACCGGAGTTCATATCGCGACGGCTCCTGTGCAACGCGGCCGCAAGCCGACTCAGTGCGTAAAATGCCTAAAGTTTCGGGAAAAGGGGCCCTTAATGTAGCTGATAGCCGCGATACAATGCTAGCGAAAGGTCTCGGCCTTTCGGCCCAGACAACAGACAGGCAGACATTGAGAACACACAGAATAATTAACTGCACTACCGTACTCGTCGCCTTATAGGAGTTGTGATGAATGTATAAGAAAATTCTGTATACTCTTCACTTCCCCGGTTTTAGTTTATTTACCAGCTATATGGCGTCCCATCTCTGACAGTAGCCGCAGATCATTTGTTAGATATGATCATTTGTCAGTAGGCCAACTCCTGCTACTGCATGCTGATGCTGTCTACTTAATCAGGCTTTTACAGTTACTTCTGTCATTTTTTGGTTAAGCTTCTTGTTGGGAATAAAATTGTATAGTTGACTGAATATTATGGTAGTGCAGTGCAAATAAATGAGTGCGTGAGGCTTCTGCACTGTTGTCTACTGTGTGGTGCAGACGTGACACGTTATCTACATTAGACCAATTTTCTGATCTGCCGATAGTGTCAGCGCGTCTAACGGCTAATGCATTGAATGCTAAATTCCGCTCACTACAGTTTCACTATCAGTGATTTCACACAGCGCGACTCATGTTGTAATAATATCACAGTTTGTGTACATTTTGTCCTAGGTAATGATGTGTTTCGTTGATAACGAATAATAAAATTTCATTTAATCTGAGAGATATTGATATATATGTAAGTACAAGTGGTAGTCATCCAGTTATTTGTGTATGTAAACGTGAGTGATACGTTCAATAACAGCTGTTGTACTCTCACTGCTTGCTATTGTTCTACACGCTAGTGATAAATAATATTCCTAACCAATTATCTTTCAAAGGACACGATAATTGTGTGTCATAACTTAATGTATCGTTTTGCTTTTCACGACGCATGTTTCAGTTTATACACAGAAGACTGCTCAAGTCGTGTTTGAATTATTAAGCGTGGTTATTAGCAATAACAGTTGTCACATTGAGACGTACAGCAGCGTGCCATGTGTGTGCTGCTGGTACTATCCGTGACTCACGTGGAGCTTGGCATGCGGAGCGCGTCCCGCAGCGTATGCATACACAATGCGACAGCTCTCGATATGTGCGATGTGCTGTACCTATGCTGCTCCGTACCGTTACTTACTACTTATAATACAATACGGGAACGGCTTCGGGCATTAATCGGCGCGACGTGTTTCCGAACCTTATGCGGCATGTTATATCTTTACAACGTTGTAGCATCCTTGTTTGTATTGCTAACGCTTGGGATCCCGTGCCTTATAATTGATATTTTCGATTCCACTTCAAATATAAACCTGGAGCTGCTCCTCTGTCAGTTACTGTCTCCAGCTAATCATCTAATGTGCCTTAATTTATGACTGTTTACTAATTATTATAAGAACTCCAAAAGTCCTAATAATTTGGTTTGTCCTGCCGGTCGATTCAGTAAAAGTCACGCCGTGAAAACTTGAGTGAAGTGAACTGTCAATGCCTAACATTAGTATGGAATGACAGCTCAATTTGCCCTCACTACGCCACATTTTCACGCGGTGGTTTGACCAGAATCGCACTGCTGTTCCGTAAATTTATATTTCCAGGCTGAGTCTAACGTTTTACGAGTATCGCGTCCTTCAGTCTTTTTACGATAAACCCGTGGAGACAGAAAGTAATTCGTATCCTGGAGCTGTAGTCACGTTTGTGCTCCATTTCCGTATTGATCCCAGTTCCGCTTGTAGGTACCTACATGCCGTAGCATTTGAAACCAACTTTTGTTTACTTCAAGTTCGCAAACGCTTCAAGTTTCAGAGTTTATCTTTGCTTTGACGTTAAAAGAAAATTAAACAAATACCATATTATTTGCGGTTTTCCTGTTCCACATGGGGTTTTCCAATTATTGGTAGTCTAGTCTTCAACTTTAGGTATGCTATCCTCAGAGCTGTAAACATCGCCAGTAAAGAGGCCTAGACGTGACGTAACGGCCGCTTAAAGTGTGTCTATCGCAACAGTCGGAAGCAACGTCCGCGCGCAGCTCACGCCAGGTGTATTACACTATTAATAATTCAGACGCATTGCATCGCGGAAACGCACTTAGTACACATCCGGTACACTACACTCTAACCAACGGGCCCCGAACGCAGTCGAGCTTTCATACTGTTACATAATCGTGAGCAAGACCTAGGAAAAACTGAGAAGGGTGGCTTGATTAACTTTCGGAGAACAGTGGTCAATAAACCTGAAAAAGTTTATCAATACAGTTGAGAAGTTCGTCTATTAGATGCACATTCATCCAAAAAGGAAAGGAAATCGAAAGACATTCTTAACAAAGAATTTGATGAACACTTCGTGAGTTCAGTTCGTGACCTCACGACGACGTGTCTGCGTATTGCAGTGGACGAAGATTGACGCGGAAGAGGTAGAAAGGGGAGCATTAGAGCATTACTTTAGGAGGGCGACCCTACTTCTTACTGGCATTTTCATCGCAATTGGTTTACGAATTTGCAAAACTCTACTTTTTCTAAAGTGCCATTCGTCATTAATTTATACCAGTTCAGGCGCTACACGCGATATCTAATTACAGAAAGCTGCGAAATCATCAATCACAATCATCCGCCAGTAGTGATGGGCAAAGGATAAATACTCGAAGGATAAATACTCGAGTATTTATCCAAAGTGGATAAATACTCGTTTTTACTCATTTTTATCCGATATTTACCCAAAATGATGGATATTTATTATTTTGCATGTTTTTTTTATATTGATAGGCTAGTTTTACTATTAAGGCTTTCGAAAATACTTAGTACATTATTACTTTTTCAAGTTCTGATTGTAAAGACGAAGCAACGTGTTTCTAACCGCACCGCACTATATCACGGCCTCCTTTTGTCCCATTCCTTTTGTTTTATTACCTTTTCCCTCACACCACCGCGCCTGCGCTGTGCCCAGGTATGTGTCTTAGAGAGCGCACGCGCGTGTGCGTTTTTAACAACAAAATAATTATTATGAGGTGATAGTGTTCTAGTTTTATGAGACATTTAAGTGATTTTGAAGTTGGATTATAGCGTTTCAAGGTATGTTTTAAAAGCTGAACCTTTCTTTGTTAAAGGTTTAAACACTTAATAAAATCGGCGGATAAGTGAACTACTAAAAATAAATAGAAAAGTGTAGTTTTATTATTGTTGATAACGCTAGAAACCTACAAAAGACTGAAGAGTCCCTTGTTTTGAGTGTTTTGAAATCTCAGTGCGTCATGAGCCAGCAAATTAATAGTGTTGTGCGCAGTACTAAACTAACTTAGTAAAAAAAGTTTAACAACATTTTTGCCAACAGTTGTGCCTCTAAACTGCACAGCACACTCTTGCTAGCTCATTACGCACTGAAATGTGAAGTTTTCACCAATTTTATTAAACTCTGCATAGACGTCATCATCTGCCTAGCCTTTTCCCAACTATGTTGGGGTCGGCTTCCAGTTTCACCGGATGCAGCTGAATACCAGTGTTTTACATGGAGCTGTCTGTCAGACCTAAACAACCCAGTGGCAAGGCAAGGCAGTGAACTGGGTAACATGATACCCCTTGGTTAAACTGGTTGTCAGACTTTGGACTTCTGACCACAATTAACGGCTGTCAAAGGTCTACAAATGACAGCTGGGACCAACGGCTTAACGTGCTTTCCGAGGCACGGATGAGTCTTGGTATATAATGGTCATCCATCCACGGACCGACCACGTCAAGCGTAGTTTAACCTTCGATCAACCCATGCGGATGTTATAATTTAAACACAAGTTCCTCCGACGACTCCTCTGCATAGACGTAATAAAATCTGTGCAAAATTACACGTGCTTGGGCTATACTTTATTTTATGGGCCATATAGTTGGAAGTCCATTTTTTTTTGTAGATAGTACTCATAAACAGAAGGTTTTTACAATTTTTTAAGTTGCGGAGACTCCCAGTTATAATAAAGTAATAAAGAGAAACACATTTTTTTAAAGTTTCCATATAAATTGAAAATAACACGCCCGGTATCACCATTTTGTCGAATGTCGGGAGGACACGGCGTGGCATACGCTGGCAAAGTGTGCCACTTGAGAGGAGCCGTGCCGTGCCCTCGTCTCTGGAGTAGGCAGTGACTTGTCGCTGCCGGCCGTGGTCGAGAGGATGGCCGGCAGCGTCGAGTCCTGGGACACGGTGGTGTCCTTCTGCGAAACGGGCGTCTCGCAGATGGAGGCTGCGGAAAGTGAGAGGGAGAGCAACTCCACTCACCCGGCCCGCAGCAGACGTACCGGGCGCAGGCAGATGGCGGACAACGCCCTCTTCCAGCCCCCCTGAATGGGTTCAGGGGCGACGGACACGGAACGTCCGCCGCCCCCATGTACATGGATCCGAGGTGGCGGCGCGTGGTGTTTACGCGCGCCCCTCTTAGACGTTGCGAGGGTTTTCTAACACCTCACTCCCCTCGCTGACTTGGCGAGGCCCTCGGGTCGCAGTCAGTCGGGAGTCGCGGAAGTATCTTCTGTTCCCGTGACCCCCGGCGCAGGTGTGAGAAGGAACACGGGGTGGTTTTTAGTCAGTAAGTCTGACAGACCCCTCCACCCTCCCCGGGGCGGGGGCCATCCATGAGGATTTTCCACCACTAAAAAAAAATAAAAGTAGCGGGGTAGTAGTGAGTGAGCAAACACAGACCCCTCTCCACCTCCTTCGTGGTTATTTTTTTAAACCACCCAGAAGTAGGAGCCCCGCCAAGCGGTTCCGGCGACATCTTGGCAGGTAAGGGTATAAGAATAATAATATTCCTTGTGCTTTATTCAACTTATCCGAAAAATACCCGAAACTAATTTCAAAATGTTAACTTTTAAATTTTAAAATACGTATATCTCCGTAACCTTGGGGTTCCGCGGGTTGGAAATGGTACAGGATTTAGGCCCCTGCCACCCTCGCGCTCCCCGGCCCATAAATATATGGAAATTAGAGTGAAAATAATGGAAATTAGTGTTTTAACCAAACCTCAAACTTTAACAATGAATTTCTCCATAACCATGGGGCTCCGCGGTGTGGAAATCCGACAGGGGGGTAGCTCATCTCCCCCTCCCTCTCCCCAGCCCATCTCCGATCCATAAATCAATGACCCATAAAGGAAAGTATTACCCATTTTTTTTATTATTGTGTGTAATCATAGGTTAGACAGGCTTGTTTTTTTAAAAGTTCTTGATAAGTTTTAGAATTTTACTTAATTTCATCCTTTTCTTCGTAGAAATATAAAATTTCCCTTACTAAAATCGTGTATAATATTTATCCGCCGTTTTGGATAAATACTCGAGTAAAAACGGATATTTATGAGTATTTACCCACTTTGAGTATTTATCCGGATAAATTCCCAACACTATCCGCCAGTGATCATTACTGATCATCTGTCACTCCTAATACCCATAATTAAACGTCACATATTACCGCGTCGCGTCGAGAACGCGTATCTTATTTCATTCCCATGAGTTTCATCAGACGTTAAGATACAGCTGATTTCCGTTAGCGTTTAGTCTCAATAAAAATGATGACATTGAATGTGGCATAAATACTAGGTGTATGGTATTTTTGCCGCATGATCGCGTGCAGTCGTCCGTCTGCAACGCCCCTCGGTCGCAGCGCGGTCAGCGACCCCGCGACACGCCGCCGCGCCGCGCCGCGCCTCCGCCGCATCTGCGCGAACAATTAGATTTGCTTTTATTTCACTCACGAATTTGTTCAACAATGTTTTGTTCCAATGTAACTCGATCATTGTAGTTATAACGGAGCGAAGGACAACATAACACGCGTTTGTTTCGATAGGCTCGGGTTACACTTTTTAGTACTCTCCTACATTCAATAACGGGGACTTACTTGGCCCATTACTGAGTAATATGTTTTTATACCGAGACTGTTCTTTGTTATGCTATGTTTCATAAAATATAAAGTGCTTTCATGCATGCATTTCCTCCATTCAACTTTTACTAAACTATTGCTTGCAGTCACAATACCAACAAAACATCTCTTGGTGCGGTTTAAATAGTAAACAAAACATACTCTATTATGTATGTGCAGTCCTTATACTTATTTGACGAACCACTCTCGCTGTCTCGCATGGTTGTCAGTTCGTCATTGCAGAACGCAGACGCAACTAATTCGTCTGAGCAGCGCGCGGTGCCTGGCGACAATATGTCGCGCGTCTGCTCGATGTGCCTCAACAATTGTGTTCGTTTTGTCGCCTGTCTGTTGTTTTTAACTTAACATGTGTTGACCTCGTCGCCGACACATTCGCTATTTCCAGTCGGCGGCAGCACTACAATTATTGTTCTTTTAAATGATTGTCATGTTGTTGATTCAGTCTAGATCTGCTCGATCTTGTGATTGAATTTAGGTAAGCAGCGTGTGAAAAACTATGTCGTGCACTAACGATAGCGTCTCTCATAACATGTGACTTTGATCCATTTCTTCGCGTATTGTTATCGTAATGGAACTTTTATGGCGCATATAAGTTCCATTGCTCTATGAACGTGGATTGTGTATCCTTTTTCTTTTGTACCCATATTCGCAAATGAATAAATGATTTATGATTTATGATTTATGAGGTGTGGCACGAATTCGGATATTCTTGCAAACCAGTAAGACTAGTTATTGTTTAAAGTTTCGCTATGGAGCGTGGTGCGAGTGTGGCCCAATTGTTTCGTTTATTAGAGTCAGCCGGATGCCCCTAAATAATAATGTGAACGATCGTCTTAGTAAATCCACGCGTGGAACAGTTGTGTGTATTGTATATCGTTTCCGTTTTATGTAATGTGCTTTTAGTAATTAAACCATAAACTCGTCGATGTAATGTAATTTACTTGAGTTTGGGAACACACATGTGCTGCGGCCGCGCGCCGCAGTGTTGAGCAATCACAACATTCTGATGTCTTCTCACGATGGATTCTGTAGTAATCAGATCGTCTCCTAAATATTAATTAATTTGTTATTTTTGTAATAATTATGAAATTTCAATTCCTCCACGTTCTAACTATGTGTTAGAACCACAAGACATATAAAGGAGGCCCCTTTATATGTTCTGTGGTTAGAACTATGAGAACTATCTACAGGTGCGTCTTCTGATCTATCTCCGAGACAAATGATCGTCTTCATCTATATTCTATACTAATGTATATTATGAAGAGGAAAGAATAATTTTTTGTTTGTTTATTTGTAGGGATTTAACTTAAAACTACTCAACCGATTTGAAAAATAATTCAACATGAAAACAAATTCGAATCGTGCAATACGCACGCTAGTCAGACGGAGCTTGCAGGCTCTCGCTGTAGCTCTGAACGCGAGTCAACACGATGCGTTTAACAAACGTGTTGTGCACAGGCCCTTAGTGCTTTAGTGCTTTATGTTTGCACATTATGTAATGTGTAAACATGAAGCACTTGTTTGGATGTCACTATGTTTATTTATTTAACAGTTATGTAAGATAAACATCGACCAACAACAACTACTATATCTTTCGAGATTACCTTTAATAGATTATCTAGATTTTTCAAAGACATTCAATAAACTATAGACCGGACATCACGAACAAAATTTTCATCCGTAACTTCTGTCCGAACGGACAGATGACACATAGTCTTACGTAGGACATCTGCCTGTCAAGACGCATTTGTGTCAACTTTGTGGAAAGTTGAAAAATATTATTTTCCACGAAAACATGCATGGTTGCGCCTTACGTTATTGCAAATCCCGTTACGACAAAAATAATGGACGTCGCTACGCTTTATTTTCGTAGGTATTCTTTGTATTTATTTAGTAATTAGAATTAAATCATTTTCATAGATTGTTCTAGAACATTTGGCAATTCTGTATTTAACGCCCTCTTGTGTTGAGTAGCTAAAGTACTGTTTTGTAGAGATGGGATAAAGTTCATCGATTCTGTTATCGATAAATGTCAAAATAATAATAAATAGATAACTCAACAAAATATTACAATATTAAATTAAATTTATTAAAATATTATACTGTATGAACATTTCAAATAGGTTTCTGTTATTTAAGGTTTCCTAAAGAAAATTGTTGTGAACACGAGACTTGGATACGGTTTTTTGTGTGAATTAATATGTATAATTTAACATTTCTCATCATCTTTTACATATCGTATTAAATATTTTAACAGTATTGCTAAGCCAGACTAGGATTCATTTCACCTCAAAAAATTAAAAGATAAAAGATATTTATTTCCAGATAGATTGTACAGTTCCACTTACAGACTAATAATATAATCTATTAAATTTATATAACTCAAATTTGTAAAAAGTATAATGAACTCTGGTACCCAAGGTAAGATTTAACTTGTGTTATGGATACCAGTGCTCTCTCATGGTTTGCACAGAGTTACATTAAATATTAGATGGAGGACGTGGTTTTGATGTAATTAGTAGAAGGCAGTAAGTATTTTTATACATAGCAGTCTACACACAAATTTTAATAACTAACAACAAAGATTCATAGGCACCACTTACTTTAGCGGCAAGAAAATTGCTAAAAAAATTTTTTCTATGTTCTTATTTCTATGCATTAATTTTAGTAAAGATACGAGTTTTGCGTATGTTTCAATATGCACGTTATGTTTTATTTTTAAAGTAGCTTTCAAAAATTGGGTAAATACTCCACATTGCAGATGATCGCCTCGTCTGTGATAAATCTAAAAAATAAGATAGCAACACAGTCTTCTAAAAACTGCTTGCACCCTTTGTAAGTCTCCATTCATTGAAGACATGGTATGCTTTCAGATATTTCTCAGGTAGGAAACTTAATTCTGCATTAATAACTTGTTGTTTCAACTCTTCCGGTGTTATTATACTGTTCTCGTCGCTAGTTTCACTAATATTTACGATTATTTTAATATTTTTTAACTTATTCAACTCTTTTCGCCAGCCAAGAAATTTTATTCCCGCTCTTTTATTTAAATTAGGACGTGTTTGGAAATAGCACCCATGATATTTTATTAAGTACTCAAAATATATTACGTAACATTATTGAAACTAGAAATAAATATTTACAGGTTAAATATCAGTTTTATTTGCATTAGATACTTATTTTCGCTTAAATACAACAATAAGTTAATAATTCTATAAATTACATTACAAGACATAATTATCTTTTTGCAAAATTTCTTTAGTTAGTACGAAATTCCGAACGTGTTTGTCTTTAAAGTCGAATTCAAAATCAGAACTTCGAAAGGGCTGGTCTTTGTCTCTCTCTCTCTCTTTCTAATGGCGGGAAAGAGATAGAGTGTGAATGTTTCAAATAGTATGATTAACCCAAGGCTGATTAAGATATTTGCGGCTCTAAAACAAAAATTAAAAAGTTACTTGGTCTCACTGATTTCAGGCAGCAAAACCTACATGTTTGAGCTACTGAAGTGAAAAAAATATTATAACTTTTAATCAATATTATCGATACCTTAATCTAGATGGTAACATCCCTATCACAAGTTTCTACTTTCTACTTTACGGCACGTGGTACTGCCAGACTTACGATTTATCCGTTTATCTACGTATTTTCGACCTTTCTTCAGATATATCATAAACGTATGCGTATAAGATTCATAATCTATATTTTCTTGGTTTATTTTTTAATAGAACATACGTAAGGAATACTGCGCTATTAAGTAGGAAGATTTAATAATTTTCTACAATATACGGCGCCAGCGCTGAACCAAACACAAGGTCGTAATAGTGAGCAGACCATATTAATTATTATAAGCATAATAATGAAACTGGATTTATTTTCTAAGTCAATAGTTTTGTAATTAGTACCTAAGGTAAGACGATAATCACTTTCTCATTACGGTCCTCTTTTAATTTCAGTTACAAATGTGTTTCTTTTTTTATGCCTGGCTTAATTTGTTTAGTTTTAATACCTATTTATTTAACTGATTTGAAATATTTTTTATTTTTCCGGCATTTTCCTTTGATCTGACAACACTAAAATTTAATTCGGCTATAGCTCGCTTGGTGGCCACCAACCAGAATTATTATTTTAGTCAATTTCATTCTTGAGTTTGCCGTTGCCGTTCTAATATCGCTATTTAATGCTAGATGGCGTTACTGAGAGATGGGATCACAGTTTTTGTATGACATTTCTTCCCATGCCCCCTCTATAGTTTTTAAATCTCTTTGAGATTTTTAGAGGTTTATGTCGGGCATTTGCTTTATTTTGTGTTTCTGAATAAAGTTGTGTGGTCATAAGAAACAGTCAAGTAGGTACAATGTTGTAGCTATATCCCGCACCCAATACAAATAATATTCTTATATCAATTTAATTGTGTTATTAAGAGCTGCGGGCACGCTTGTGGTCAATAAAATGAATCAGAGGTCAACCACTACCGATAAGTTAAACAGTAAATAAAAATCATTTCTTAAAGTTCTATGACATACCTAATGTAGGCATACGAACAGAAGGTCCGTTCTATTCAATGTAATGCGTGCTATTATTGTTAGAACAGTTATTCTGATGAGGCTTTAAAGCTGTGCGCGCTGGGGTCTTTAAGGGTAGGGTCGTATTGATATGTGTCACCCAATTCAACCAGCCCTCATAACTACATTAATTCAGAGAAATGACGAAGAGAGCAGAGAACTCTCGCAGTTTCCCAAACAAAATAGCAACTCGCTGTAATTCGTAGCCAAGGGCGCGTAGCCGCTGTTTTCGTAGGCCGTAGCAGTGGGTCTTCTGTCCCGCGTCGTAGCGCGTCGCGGTGCTACGGTGAGACTGTGACTGTGAGAGTATGTTGTGTGTGCGGAGTAGTGGCGGTGACGCGATTGCCCTTGGCATTATTAGCGGCCGCGCTATCAGCCGGTGACATCACCGCCCGCGCACCGGCCGCGCATCACATGTGCACGACACCTAGCACCTACTGACTCTGAGCACTGCTAATTAACTGGAACTTACTAGTGCTATACTTGGGACAAGTCTAGCTACGGACTAACTGAAATCGTCTACAGTCTACTTGTTTCATCAGAAAATAAAACATTTGTTTCATAGAAATTCGAGGTCTGCCCTGTCACTGTATATTATCATAAGATTAAATTCTGCCATCGTAAATTTACCTTCTGCAAAGATAAGATCTGTGTAAATAGAGTATAGACGGTAGCTCGAGGCAGCTGCAGTGCTTGCGAAACGTTCGATGCTGTGCGGCGAACTGTAGTGACCAGAAAAGTCCGCACACGTCGCGTATGCTCTAAGGTCGTATTCGGCGCCGGCTATTATTATCATCGCATCGGCTATTACTACCATCATCTCGTACCCAGTTATAGAATAACTCGAATATCGCTAGTAAAAAGTACTAACGTAGATATGCCGTAACTTAGCCAGTCCTGGATGAGCATTGTTGACCATCGTCTTCAAGTTCCGTCAAAAGTATACTTAATTCGACTACAACATTAGCATTTATATTAAAGTTGGACACATGTATCACATTAATATGCAACGTTATGAGTATCTTCCAAGCACCACGACACAGTAATTGACCGTGAGCCGTGATGGCGCATTCAATCTTCGCACAAGAATAACGAATACCGCCCTTGAATAAAACTGGATTCAATTTTTGCACGAGCCGTGCCACTGTACACACAATAGTGTTTCGTGCGAACTGCTAAATGGTTCGATTTGATCACTTGCTGTTATTTTTCCATTGGGAGTCTATTTTCGATCACCGTTACGGCGAGAGCGCGCTCCACTCTGCGCTATTGATATAGTGAGACGTGTCGCCAGCATCTACCAACTTATTATTTCTTCATATTGCTTTGCATTCAAACATTCATTATCATGTCTGTGTTTATTTTTAGTGAACCATATCACCACAGGCGTTCTGACTGAAGAAAAAATTGGCACCTCAATTTAGTTTAGATGCAGAACGTGCAATGACGTTAATGTCGAACAACTATCATTTCTTCTAATGAAGAAGAAAACTCAGTGATGCATTTATCTTCATTGTAAATGTCTCACGAATTTTCCGCTTGTTTTTTGGGCTAATGATTTTGTGTCTTGAGTTTATTTGAAGGATGATTATTTTGTAAGTTTCTTTTTTTGAGATTTAAAAAAAAATTGCCATGCCCTCTGTCACTCCCTTGACTTCCCTTTTACATCCAGTAGTTACGGGACCCCTTTTCATTTTCACACATACATTATCCAAAATCTTTTCTTGTTTCTCGTCTCCTGTATACAAATTAATTATCGCACTCTTTGAGATTAGTTCCTACCTACTTCAGTAGTTTCAACACAGCGTTGATGAGTTAGTCAGTCACCAACTCACCGCTTACCTCTAAATATAATAGTATAGACCTCGACAGGTGTTAATTTCCTGATATAATCTAACCAGCGCTGGTCTAGGTTTCTCCCGGGCTTTACGGCCGCTTCGTCGAAACACATGAGTTTATCGTGTTGTACAATCTCTGACTCTTAGGGTCTCGTTTGAATTCTCACAAACAACAAAAATGAGATCTGAGATTCAGGCTACGATAGCAAGTGACATTTATATTATCTAGTCAGATGTTATGTTAATGATTCCGTGAAGCTAATGATAAAGTGGCTAGTTGTCAATAACTTGAAAATTAACCTGACTAAAACTAAATTAATACATTTTAGCCAACGGATCAATAGTAAGAGTAATTTAAATATACACTATGATGACCAGACTATAGAAGAGGCGGATACAACAAAATTTTTAGGGCTTCATATTGACAAAAAACTGAATTGGAAAACCCATATCGAAATCGTGTGCAAGAAAATCAGTAAGTCTGCCTATGCCCTGCACACGTTGTCGTCTATAATAGGTGTGGAGGCACTACTTACGGCCTGGCCACAGCTTCTAGCGGTGCGGCGCGCGGTGCGACGGGAGGCGCGGCGGGCGACGCGATTTGCGTTGGTATGCCACAGCTCGACTAGTTGCGACCGCGGCGGCGTCAGCGGTGGACGTACTCAGTATTATTTATAATGGCCCTATCAAAAGTGGCACGATATTGTCTTGAGACTAATGCGTTTTTAGCTCAAGATATCATTACATACCAGTACTTCCTGGGAACTGTTCTTTTATTTCATCCCACAACTTTTTGATTATATTTCTGAATTTATGTTGAGGATGTTTCGACATCCACAATGCCGGCAATATCTCACTAATAAGTTTTTCGGTATCCATTTGATGCGGAGCGAAATTTTCAAAACGATTTATTCAGTTCGCGCGAACACAAATACGTCCCCTCGCTGCCGCTGCATACGCCGCTCTGGCTGTGGCCGCCTCGATACTCCCGAGTGCATTTGTTTCACTCGCACACCGCGCCGCCCGTCGCCGCCGCATGCCGCGCGACGCTCTCCGCGCCGCAGGTCGCTCCGCAATTCGCGTGGCCGTTAGCTGTGGCATACTTCATACGTTGTCTACCATTTGTTTTCCCCGCTCACCGCTTGTCGCGCCGCATTTCGCGCCGCAATCCGCGCCGCGCTTGGCTGTGGCCAGGGGGTTACAGCCTACTATGGGCTAACAGAAACACACTTGCGTTATGGAGTCATTTTTTGGGGTTACTCAACAGAAAAAGATACGGTGTTCAAGGCACAAAAGAGATGCGTGCGCTCAATATTTAAAATTAAACCAACTGATAGTTGCGTGCCTTATTTTATAAAACATAAAATATTAACTTTGCCATGTTTATATATTTTAGAGGTAGCTGTATTTGTTAAAACAAATTCACATCGATTTAAACGATTGGACGAAGTAGTCCCACGTAATAGGCGCGACAACAGCAGGATATGCTCTCATACAGCAAGGACAGCCCTCATGCGCAAAAGCGTTTTCTGTATGGTTCCTATCATATTTAATAAACTGCCTAAAAGTTGGAGGGAACTGCCCTTATCACTTTTTAAGAATAAACTGAGAATGTTTTTAATTAGTAAAGTATATTACAATGTTTCAGATTTTTTGAATGAGAAGGACTTCTCCATCCCGACTTCTAATATAAGTAATAAATAAATAAATATTTGTATAATAATTCGTTATGATAAATAATTTGCTCACTATAACATCACTATTCTGCATGACATTGATAATTAATAATTCGATTTTACTAATTACAGTTTAATTAAGTGTAAAAATTGACATTGTATACTTTGTGTCTTATTTGACATCTGAAGATAAATAATTATGTTATGTTTGTTTATGAATAATTTTTCTAATGTTCCTAATAATATTTGCACAGCTCATATGGTAATAATACAGTGTACTCTATGAACATTCTGTAACATCCTCTGAACCTGTGTTATGCAATAAATGATTTGATTTGATTTGAACAACCTCATTAATCCAGATGTGACTTAGTGTTGTTTCTGATTTTCCTGAGTCGGGACCTACGTAAGCATACAGTCATATAACAGTCGAATCTCAACTCGGATTGTTAAGATGAGGTATTGAGGTCATAAGTGTACATTTATCGTCCGAGTAAAATGAAATGAATGGGAACAGTAGTCCTTCGCGGCGTTCAGGGAGTATGTTTAGCACAACGAATAGTGATGTGTGGGGGCTCACTCAGCCTTTTGTATAGCTCTAGCTATTTTGACTCCGGATGATCTCATGCAGTCAAAGACAATATGTTACTCCTGATAATTTAATTACATTTAGAGCTTAGACTTTGAGTAACTACGATGATTGAACATTATGACAATGTTCCGGACATTGAAAGGCATTTAACCGGCAATGTTATCGTATGTTGTCGTGAATCGGTGTGATCGGCCCGTTTAATGTTCCCATTGTGCGGGACGGCGATCAATGGCCCGTGGCTTCTTTTGTCGGCGCCGCCGCGAATTACACGCATCGACGTGCTCGCTACAGTAGCTGTGCCTAGCGGAGCCAGTGAGACCCGAACTCTTGGCACCGCAATCAAATAATTTTGGGACCCATAACGGTCGTGCACAAAGAACTTTTGGTTTACATTGGAAAACAAGTTATAGTTTGGAAGTAACATAGGTGAATTTCAACAAAACTTTGGGTAACACCAAGGTCTGTGCCGTGCAACTAGCGGCTGAAAATCCTTTTGAACTTTTCTAACATCTAAGTTGGCTCGCGGAATGATCGTGGTTATGTTATTTGCGTAGCTTCTCATGTTTACCTGTTAGTTATCTTAACTTGTTACATTCAAATTAAGATGAATAATCAGTTTGTGGTTTTCCTTGAGTATGACGAATATTTCCACAAATTATTCGTTCTTTTCATTTTCCTTATATTAAATATTATTCTACATACAGTCGTCGGTTCCGTTGCCTGCTCGGCAATACATTTGTTTAGTTTTTTATTATTAAATCGTGTCAAGTCGTGTGTTTATTAGTTCTGACATTTGTTTTGAGGTAAGGATTCTGCCAACCTCGACCTCAGCGAGTGACACAAGGTCGCTGCTGCAATGTTTTTGCCAAGCTGTCACACCGACAGGAGCATTGTTTACATGTACTGTGGTCAGTGCGCTTCTCGTCGTTGCTAATTCTAGCAGAGTGTAGTAATGAATGGAACGAGTGTGCCGACTGTTGCTCAACACTCGCCACACGGTGTTTGGCAACAAACGCGTATGACGTGAGCGCACATTATACATTGTTGTCATCGCATTGTGTGTAACTGAAGCTGGAGCACAACGTTTACTGTTCCGCGAACACACTATCAGGGATACTTTTACGGATATTTTACTATCGAATAGATAGTTTCTACGAAACGTTTTAAGGATTTATGGGTATTCGTAGACTAGGCATATATGGGTAATATATTTATATACATAAACTAGATACGATTTCTCTTCTATTGAATTAAGATAAGATCTTTGGCTACCATAACTTGAAGAATAACTTGCACCGCGTAAATGTTAAAAATGTTATGTACTGAAGAAATGATGCAACTACAATTCCTCTTTTAATAGATTGATAATTATTGTCGTGTTTTCGAGCCTTTTTAACTGATCTGGAGACTTTAATGTCTTACGCGAGTGTGGCCGTTCACGTGATTATTGTTTAATTAACTGTTTATATTTTTTAGACTATTATCTATAAAATATAAACAGGTTATTATACACAGGGAGAGTTATATTACCCGAAGTAGGTTTAACAAAAAACCTGTGTTCATTCACCGGTCACCAGAGCTCCATTGATACTGAGCTCACCCTGGCTTTATATAAATTTGGAATTAAGTATATGATTATTGTGGGCAACAAGGATCATACATTTAAGAGATGAAGCATTGTTTCAAATCTATTAATTTATTATTTATATTGGTCAAAAATTTAGTGAACGGAGTGGTTTATGAATGGATGTGGTGGTTTCAACTAAAAGGTGAAAAGTGAAAATGTTTATCGATGTCGGTTGTTTTGCATAATTACATTGTCAACGCGTCACTCGTCATGCTCTACTTACATTATTTCATTAATAGTGGTGTGTTGCGCAACATAATGGTGTGTCCACTCGCACCACTATCCGGTGCAGATCTGAGATAGCGCCGCTCCACTGCCACGCTTTGTACACGACGTGTGTGTGCAGCGTTCGTCTGAATGTCGCGGTACTGCTACGACTTCCGATCACTTGTGTGTATGTCCAACATTGCTATTCTATGAAAATGCAGGTGAAATGCTAAGTATTTAGTTCACTTCGCTAAACTTCTCGCGGCGAGATTTGTACAAAACAGAGAGGAGGTTCACGCCAAACGACAAATCGTATCTACAATTTGTATAAGGCATTTCGGTATGTATAAGAAAGAGGTAGGAAACTCCGGGAGGGGACGCCATAGAAGGACATACATATTATACCTTATTGTTGAGGTTCTTCAGAAAGGTCAGGTGCGTGGTACTCGCAACCGTGTGTATGACAACATAAATAAATGTAAGTAAAAAAAGCAACAGAAATACCTTTGTAAGAATCGTAGCATTTGGGGGTCTGAAGTTTCTACCTACCCCCATAGGAAAAAGGCGTGAGTTTATGAATGTATGTAATTACTATTGCAATGATATTCAAGTAATGGCGTGTTAATTAAATTCTTTAACGTGTTTACCTAATAATAGCACATTGCTTGTCACAATACTCACAATAATCAACAATGCGTTACCTATCGTATAAAGTCACAACATTCTCGTGCACCGGACCGATGGTATTTATTATGCAAGCTACCTATACTGTTTGTTTACAGCAATATATATACCTAACAATATGTATAAAGTGTTCTTAGAATGCAGTGACTCATGTCACCGACGAACATTTATTGATAGAGCGAAGAGCGCGCTTTTTGGGGAACCGTCTTATGTAATATTGACGTTCAAAAAGTGCTAATCCCCAGCATAATTTGAATAAATGACTCTTGATTTTGTTTTTGGATATTGTTTTCTGTTAAAGGAGCTTCATGGTTGCAAAAAAGAGGAAGTTCTATATTCGCCTTGGTATTTGTACCTACTTTAAATAATTATGTATGTTCAACTATGTCATCGCTAAGTTAGTAAGTTAATAATTATAATGTCAATTAAAAGATGAAGGAAGACTTCATAATTGTAAAACTTTAGACAATGGTCTTTTGTCGTCTGTTCTACTCACTAATTAATTCGTAGAGATATTGGAGCAGGTTCTCAATTCGTCTGTATTTTTTTGTTCAAATGTTTGGCCATAATTACTTTGTTTAGGAATGATAAGAATAAAAATACTATTTTGTGAAAAAAGGTTTATAATTTTACCTATAATGAATTTTCCTATAGAATGTTAGCCAAGCTCTGGCGAGTGGTTTCTCAGTGATCAATAGTATCTACTATATGCATATATTTTATTTGCTTCGTAGATTTTAATGATATCACAATGTTACCTGCGAAATAAATAAACATGTTTCACGAGATGGGATATTTCCCAACTAAAAAAGTTATCGACTACTATTAGGTACTGCTAGCTGATAATGTAAATGTTATATGCGCACTAAACAATGCAAATATTACAGTACCTTTAATATTTATGATTTTAGTATCGACAAACATAAAGCTAAGACCATTTCTACTATAAACTATATTTGTATTCATAAAGCTGTTTGTTTATTTTCAGGTAAGACGTCATGTCAAGGCGAACGCAGTTTGCATATATTCAAGGTGTAAGGTAAAAACAACGAGGCGAAATAGTTACTTTTAGTCAAACTCGAAACTCAAAATGTTTATTGCATTCATGTGCACATTTGTTGTTACATTTAAGGTAAGCCAAGGCAAAGGCAAAGGCCAAGGCATGCACCGCAACAAGACACATTTATTTGACCAGACAGTCAAATAAATGTGTCTTGTTGCGAATTTGCGATACATGCCTGCCAACGTAAAATGGTTAATAGTTACTTTTCGTGAAATGGTTATCTCAGCATCTGTTGAATATAGGGTCGCCAAACATTACAGCCGGACAGACCAGCATGTTTGCCCGGACATTTGGGTAAAAAAGCAGGACACCCTATATTATTAAAATTTTCGTCTCAATATTATTATGTAGGTACGTAGGAAAAAAATGCATGTAAAATCAAACTTCTTTTGATTTTTACCATAAATCTAATTTCATTTGTGAAATGTCTAACAAAAGCCGGTCACCGTTTATTTTGGCCGGACACGCAATCATAAAGCCTAAATATGCCCAGCTTTATCCGTACGCCTGGCAACGCTAGTTGAGTAACACCCCATGCGTCATACCGACCGACAAAGAGCACAAATGGTTCGATTCAAAGATCGTTTGCTCCAGAATTTGGAAATGTACAGCTGTGCTCTATTGTTAACATGAGTCGCTGTGTGGTGCAGCTGTCCCTGAGCCCACACTATCTGGTGACCCCATGCACTGGTTCCGAACAATATTTACTTCACTGGATTGATCAGAGCCTTACTACTTTGCGTACCATAATGTGTTTATACATAGTTGGTAGGAAAAATAATATTAGATGCAACTGTGCCCTGTCGACCACAGTATAGGTCAAGTAGGAGAGAGGAGGAAGACCACTCGTGTGATTTTTATAGATACTATTAAATAGCTTTCAAGTTACTTCCAATTAATCTCCGATCTGGTGTGTAACTCTTCCCTCTGATAGGTCAGCGCAGAACAGAACTTATGGAAGCCGGATGTTGTAAGTTGACCCTGCAGTAGACCTTGATAAGTGCATTATTATTAGCTCAGCCAATCTCTCTGTGTCAGCCCAACATTACATCGGTACATTAGCCGGAACATCAAGTCATGAAGACGAATCGTGACCATTACTGGACTGCAGATAGTCTTTATGTAATACCGTGTGGTACTTTCTACAATACAACATGCGCGTGCGGTCTTGTTGCTTTGTTTTTTGTGCGACGCCATTATGGCTGGTAATGGACGTTTATCCTGCATTGTGTCCTTACCTTAATCTTTATCTTAAAAGCACATGATAGTACTTAATATGATATTATTTGCAGTAATTTTTGTTTTATAATTCAGGTTAATTTAGAAAGGGCTCATGTTATAGCGTACGTAGGTATGTTATAGCTCACGTGCTCGTGACAATAATTGCAGTTGATTACTCAAGTAGAGTTATACAAGTGGTGTGGTGTAAGATACCTACTCGCAGTGTTTAAAATAAAAGCTTTTGCAAAAGAAAGGACATGCACCTGTTTCTTAATAAACTTTTAAAGAAGACTAATAGTTCTTTACGAACTGCCCCCCACTGGCAAAAAAACTATTTATCATTATTAAAACAAGTACAGAGAAAGGCAACACCAAACTAATGTAAGTTCGCAACTTAGATTGCATCTTACACGTGCTTGTTGCGCGCTTTCTACTATTTCATATCCATTGCTAGTTGCAGCGACTTACCGCCGGTCACTCGGATTGTAGCGCGCAGTGGACGGCGGGCGGTGCAGCTTTAGAAAGCTCCGTACGTAATGTAATGGCGCGTTGTCATGTTCGGGAGTTATTGATTGTCTTCCACTTCATTATACCACACAATGGACGCCAGACAGACTGACACTGAACTTATAATTGCTGTCATACATAAGTGTAAAGTTTACTTTCGGCACTATAATAATCGGCGAATTTTCTAAATAACTAAAATTGCTGGCGGGCCAAACTCCACGTCCCGCTTCGTCGTGGTCTCTATCAGTTGCCCAACAAGCACAAGCGCAGCCTTTCTAAGGGACATCCTAATCTGCGGCAGTTATATTTCTCCAGTGGATTTGTGTGTTTAACCTAACTTTAAACTAGAATGGCAAATCAATTCGTGACGTATAATAAATATTTTAACACAACTCAATTCTTTGCAGAAAATTGGAGAACTGCCCAATTACGATAGTTCTCTATCACTTTGGGATTTCATGTCGTCATCAGTCAATACCAGTATAACATCACTGTCCAAGCCTTTGGGGTTCCATTTGGGGATAGCACGATGTATTTTTAGATTATACTTTTATTAATGGGAAATTATGGGAACATAATACTGATCCGATACGACTCGTTTTACACACATAAATGAGCTATACAACTGCCGGGGAGCGCACGGCGCTGCTTGCTTATTGAGGAGATCGCATTGTGTCCAGCGATTCAATGCCGATGTAGACGCTACGTGCGGAGCTGAGCTCAACAGATGGGCAACACATTAATAGCAGATCGCTTAGGGTCGTACTACAAAGACCAACTAAATCCCGCTGAAATGAACTGCGTTCAACCAATTACTGCTTTAGCTAACTACTTACTTTGAATTAAAACGGTGCTTGAATAGAAACATTTTGACGTGTAGTAAGCTGGGTCAGCTAGGCTAGACCAGTGGACGGTGGCTGTCAAGTACTCGTATATTCTTCACGTCACTTAGTAAAAATAGTTATCTGAATGATGTGTAAGGATATGTAATCACAATATCACCAAGTGTTATCGTGTAGATTTATATAATCGCTGATATTGACACGAATACTTACATTCCGATTATATTTAACTCGTTTCTCTGATTTGCATCGACATGCGTCACATAGGTACTATTTTTGGGCTCATCAAATGGTATTAGGTATCTAAGTTTAGAATTCTATGAGTTAATGTAAGAGGTCGTAAGCTTGTTTTGGAAAAGCTTTAGTAATTCGTTCCCGATTTTAGATTCCAGTTTTCTACTTAATTCCCGAGTGCGGCGGTGGCGATGCTTACGGATCGCGGTGAAAGCCTGCCACTCTAATGTCAGAAGTAATTGCGACCGCACTGATGACGAGCCGGCCGCCGACGCGCAGTCGCCCCTAATGACCAACTACATGACCACTTAATTGTATATTGACGGCATGTCATTTTCGCGCAAACAACCAACAAACGGATCTCACTTATACTTTTAAACAGCGCCATACCAGCATCCCTGCATTGGCTGTAGAATAGATGTGATGCGTGAGAAACGAGCCCGGCTCACTTACCTACTGATTAATTCTGGCACCTTCGTTTTATAAATTGAAATCGCGTGTGTTGAATGGTGTGTGTGGTCGTGTGGTCCCTCTGAGAATATCGCGACCGTCCGGTCCGCATAGTTATAACAATTGTTATGGCGTTTGGTAACGTAGAGAAATGAGCGGGGCTCTACAAATAGTTGATTGTTTAAACAAGTTTGTTCTGACTTCCTACAATGGTAGCAGCGAGTTTGCTTCTCGCCTATATATAGCGGCGATTAAATTGAGGAAACAGCGGCGCTTGCGATATGTACAAACAGTACAACTTTCTGTGGGCTCTCTTGTTACGTACACTTACATACATACATACATAAACTCACGTCTTTTTCCTATGGGGGTAGGCAGAAACTACAGAGCGCCATATGCTACGATTCTTCTACTTCTTTTGCTTCGTTTACATTCATACATGATGTCATACACAAACGCCGGTTGCGAGTACAACGCACCTGACATTTCTTGAAGAACCTCACCGATAAGGTCTATGTATATCCTTCTAGGGCGTCCCCTCCCGGCGTTCCAACTTACATCTGCCTTATAAATACCTTTCGTTAGTCGCCTTTCATTCATCCTCTCAACGTGACCAAACCACCTAAGCATACCTACGTACACTTTGTTGTGTGTAGGGAATGCAATCTCGTCTCGCCGAGATCCCGATCTCGCGAGATCCCGGCCATATTTTACGAGATTGGATCTCGTCGAATTTCGTACGAGATCTCGCGAGATTACGAGATCGACAAATGCAGCGTGACGATGTGTATTTCATAGCGCGGCTGCGCGCGAACTGAATCCTGGCCGGCCGTGCAACCGCGCCTGGCGCATCTGACAGACAACTTCTGATTTTGCATGCAAAATCAGAAGTCGTCTATCAGATGATACTCTCGACATGATGTGATTTTTGAGAAGCCATTTTCAGACAAACTAACTTGCCTTTCTGTACCTTGATAACTTCATCTGACTTCTTCTTTAAACTTCTTTTATTTGATTAATACGATCTCACAACATTTATTTAAGAACTTGTGAAGTTAAGTTTTTGTTTTGTTGTATTTATTTACCATAAGTAATGTTCCTATTACTCTTAATTATTGAAACTAAAGTAATAATTTACAAAATACTAAATATAGATAATTATTGTTATGTTACCAATATTGTAAGAATTTGAACTGATTAGCTACAGTAGGTATAATAATTATAGACATAAACAAATGTTATTAGAGTTAGAGACAAAATAATAAGTACCTACTCTGTTGATTTTTAAAATAAAACTTACATTATTTTTATAACTCAGCAACGCAGTTTCTATTTAATTACATATCATGTCAATTACTAGTTCTTAAAACAAGCATTTGCATATGTTTTAATTGCGATTCTCCCAATCTCGCGAGATCCCGTAATTTGCGAGATCTCGCGAGACTGGGTTTTGAGTCTCGCGAGATCTCGCTAGGCGGAAATCTCGTACGAGATTGCATTTCCTAGTTGTGTGAATACTTGCTTAGGTCCCAAAACTTTAAGTTCCTACGTTTACGCCCTTTTATTAACCGACTTCAAAAAAGGAGGAGGTTCTATGTTCGTGTGTATGTATTTTTTTATGTATGTTGGTCTGATTTCTCCCCTATTTGTGGACCGATTCTCAAAATTCTTCGGAGATATACAATGGAACTCTTCAAAAATAGACGGCAAATCTGTCGTGATTGCTGGAGTCGCTTGGATGTTTATTGTTTATACAACATCATGACGTATCATTACGCCTGTATGCTTTGAGGGGTACGCAGATGTGTACAATATACCTAGATTTCGACGGTACCTAAGGTATGTTAAGTTTCATTTATTAGGGATAAGTGGCTAACCCTATTACCATGACATTTATTATTGTTAACAATTAACAATATAAAATATATTCATGGCAAATATTTGTATGGGAACAACTAAAAATGGAAAAATAAAAAAACTATTTTGCCAAAAATAAAACCGACTTAAAAAAAAACACTAACCGGTGTAAAATAACTCTAAATTCGGAAGTCGGTGGCCCATCATGGATAAGACAAAACCACCAAAGCCAAAGTATGTTTATTAAAACGTATGCCGTGTATTCCAGCTTTATGGGTTCAGAATTGCAATTGTTTATTTGCAATAAATGAATTTGAATTTGAATTTGAAAATCTGGCAACAGTGTTTCAGACATTATGGTTGTTATAATCGATGTTGAGAGCAAGACCGCACAAATTATTCACATCCTACGGTAAAGGGGCCACAAGGCTCCAGGGTTGCGCAACTGGACACTACCTACTCCAAACCCTGAACTACTAAATGAACTAATGAACTATTGTAAGTCTGTGCGGAAATGGAGTGGGTCCCTCCCCTTACGACACAGAAGTCCCCTTAGCAAAGTTGCTGTTTTCTAGTGTTTGTTCGGCCATTGATGTTTATGCTGACCTTGTAAGCTAGTTTTTGCTGCTTAAATTATTATTCTTTGGAACTAAAGAATAATAATTTAAGCAAAAAAATCTCAAAATAAAAAACAAAGTTTAGCGTCGAAAGTTCCTGAGACCTGTCACTATACATTACTATTTCTCTCTTTTAATCCATTTATGTTTAGTCAGTGTCAGTCTGAGCTGTTATCTTATCTGTCCGCACACACTCAGTTCAAATACTGTTTTCACTGGCTCTTTGATCTCGTGGTCACGGAGTTGGGGTTCAGAAAGCCCGTACGTAAAGCCGTTGATCCTGCTCGGTCGTGCCCCAGTACCGTCCCATCGGACGAGTGTGATGGTACAGGACAACCTGTACTTTCGCACACATTTCGTTTAATATCTCCAGCATACTCGGCTCGTCTCCGGTGAGATTGATTACCGTCACCGATATTAAAATGTGTTCGGCGGATATTATTACTATTTATCTGTTGGGTGCTTTGGCTCAGGACGCGTGCCGCTATTATCTCGAAAATAAATATTGGTTTTAGTTCGAGATGTTCTTACTTGTATGAATTTATGTTGAGAGATAATAGCGGCAGGGCATGTTGATGATCATCAGGCGAAGAATGCGAAGGTCGCGCAACCGCCTATGCTGTAATGTTTACAGACGGGTGAGCCACTAGCGACGTAAAAGCATTCCTCAAATTTTAATTAACTTTAACTTCAACATTATTCATAGGTATAGAAACTAAAAACAGATCTGAGTAATGTTGGGAACAATACACTATTATTTGAGAGGAGCTTGACAACAGGGTAGGACGAATAAATTAGTCATATGTTAAGTTCCAATTGGTCCGCCTTAACTGATAATGATCGTATGATTGTGTTAGTGGACCACCATCTGTCCGCCGCGGCTCGTCCTAGTTCCCAGAATTGGGAGCGTCGTGTAGGACGCAATTACAATCATGACTGATCTCACTAAAATATACTCTGACGTTATTTCTTCCCACAAAGTCGTGCAGTACTTAGCTATAGGTAACCGCCACGACAGTCTATCCTTAAAAATGATGCAAGACAGCAAGCAGACATATCGCACAAAACTGAACACCATTGTTCGAATCTTTCCAAACATATAAGCCGAATTAAATCTCTAAATTCAGCCATGCGTGTACACTAATGAGATTGTACGTATTTAATTGCAATGTCAACATGAAACCTAGATTTGTATAGAGGTCGCTAGAAAGCAGTTTGATTGACACAATGATTTGTCGCGAGTTCTCGTGCATCCGACGAGGCGGCGCGGCGCGATGAGTGATGCGCGTACTCGCAGAACCCGCAGCCTGCGCTCGGATGTGCGTTATTTGACAACAATTTGCTTCATCACAATCTTCGTACTACACTGGAGCTTCACTACGTTTGTTGACAAAGAGGGATCATTAAATATGTCGCTTTATTGACTTCGGTTCGTTAATATACCTAAGTTTGTTAGCCAAATCACCGAAAGGACATTCGACTTAAGTTGCTTTTCAAGGTTACATCGTAGAGTTTTCAGGAGATTGCGTCCAGTCCTGCAAACCGAATGAAACCATATTTTGCGTAGAGTAGCTTACCTTTATAGATGAAATAATGTATTTAGTTATTTGTGTGCTGGATTTGTAGGTATGTTTTTGGTTGATCTTCTCCGTAATAATGTTGTAGGAGAAAACGTTACGAAACTAATTCGTGGTTGTCGTGTTGATACAAAGAGCCGAACTTAAGATGTTGTAGATTAGCTGACTTGTTCAGAGAAAGCTGCGGTACTGCACGATACTAATTTGTGAATAACAAAAGAAGTAAGTGATGGTAATTGTGTAGCTTCGCGAGAGATGCTCGTCTCACGACCTCTTCACTTTCTGACGCGTTTCTGACGGGCGGCTGATGTCTGTCCAATATCAGATGCTCCCTGATCGATCCGCTCAGCTCTCCAAATTGATAAACAGTTTTCGTGCAACACACGCTTTTCAATAGACGTCGACTCTGTTTACTTAGTTTTCAGACTAAACTAGTTTCACAATGAACCTAACATAAAATTAGCTAATAATTTGATGATTTAGGGACTTGTGTTTATTTTGGCAAGATGTGGATATTGAATGGATTGCGAATATTTGAGCACCAGAGAGCCGCCTAGCCGGTGCAGAATAAATAAACCGATAAAAGAAATATGTAGATGTGACGTGCGCAGCAACATGTAGTTTCTGAAAACCATAATAAATTTATAGAAATAGTACCTTTCGATAAATATCTTCGTTTGTACCTGCATGCTTGAGTATTGAGTATTGAGTATTGCTTCGATGTCTATAAGAACGTAATTTTCAATGTAATCGGTGTTATTGTTTGAAAAGATCATACGATCATTACAATAATATGGGTCTTAGATTTTTTTTCGGATGGTCAATTGAGCGGGCTCATTATAAATAACTTTTGCACTTCGTAACATCCAACTAAGCACATCCAGAATGTAATTGTGAGTAATGCTAGGAATTATTGTACTTAACAAAATATTTGCATGGCATGATAACCTGGAACAGTCAGCTCGGCCACGCTAATACGTATCATTTGAAGTAATTCGCACACCGATGTGTCTCGTTCGCGCTCTCGTCTTATTTCTGTCTCGTGTCAACGTAACTTTCCAATTAAATCTGATTCAAATCGTTCTAAACAACTCCGTGACCACAACATTAAACATCGAAATGATTACTTACATCTTTTATTGTCCTTGTTTTGTTGCAAATGACATCATCCAAAATTATAACTCGAATCTAGACAGCTCCTTGTCTAGATTTCGAGTATCCTTTTACAGAACTGAATCTATAAAATTTTACAGCCTACACACTACAATATGACTCGCGCAATTATGTTAAGATTCGTGATGGGCCGGATCACTGATCAGTATCAGATGAACGGTATTTGAGACTTCAGCTACAATCAGTTTAATTTCTCGACGCGATCTTCTTTTATTGGCAATTTAAATGTCTGTCATCTGTGTCGCGTGTCTGTGTCGGCTGTTCTCTAAACGATGCCACGATTAACAGGACACAGTGGTCGACTGGACATTATCGTTATCAGATCACCAGCATGCCCGCATGGCGCGCGCCGTCTCCTCGTGCGACAGACGCGGAACAGATTGCGACGCCGCCGATCCGACATCGTCTGTTCTCCACTACAGAACTTTGTTCATGATGCTATCGACGGCTTATCTGATACACAATGTGCCGTTCTTCTGATTTCTCGCAGTTGTCGGGTCGTTTAGGTTATCAATTCAATATTACGTTAAGATCCATCTGTAATTTTATTGAAAGTACTTTGATAAAACGGCTCTGAAAAGTACGTGTACGCGTATGTGTGTATGTGTTACTAAAAGTAGATCGATGTTTCTAATTCCTTTTTTTGCGTTTAATTAATATGAAACAGCTCCAGTTTGCAACTAACTTTACAGGACTATATAATAGCGATTGCCAAATTATGTTTCATAAGTCGATTAAAGTCTTCGTGCCAGTACGCGTTGTACTGTATTCCCCCAGGCGAGTAGTGTTGTGCAACAATGCCTGGCCCCGAAGGACTGCGCCGCGCCAGCTGCTCGTCTGACGACCACACTCACGGGACTTGTGCGGTTGGTAGTCGCCACTGCCGAGACTCCGTACCAAACTAATGAAACTATACATATTGCTAAATGCGCACGCGGCTTTACATGACGCGCCATACTTCCTCATGAACAGCTCGGGAAGGAAACGTTGGAATGCAGGCTGTGGCGTTGCCTAAAGCTGGTACAAGTACGTGTTTTGCAACATTCCTCTTGAAAATCACCATTTCTAAATAAGTAAACGGTACACAATATGCAACTAGTGGAAGCTGGTAAATAGCAAGCCAAGTTGTAGTTATGTCACCGACGTACTGAGTTACTGACACAGATGGCCGGTGACGAAACGCTGTAGTAGCAAGTATTGCGCGAGATTCGGCACTTCACGGAATTGCGTAACATGGAGCTGATCCATCGATACCCGAGTGAAGCATCTCGTCGATAACGCGTGATGTACGAGCCGCCGTATGATTTAGATGTCTAACTCATTTCACTTAGTTCTGTAAAGGAACTAGCTAACATTACCTTGCGTCTGCTCACGATGACTGAACTGTTGTTAAAGAAAAGAGATTGCTTTATTTACTTACACGTACAGAGGGGGACTTAGTGTCATTGGCATTTTATTACCAGTAAACCTTTGGGTGGTGCAGATAAAAGCAGTGGTAGGTAGAATTCCTCTGATGTAGGTACCTATTAGGATAGCTTTACAGTTGGTAGGTACAATTTAAATCTACAATAAACAAAATCATAACCCTTCTTTTTGCTTCGCCTACCATCCTATCTTTGCAGTAGCGCAGCTAGTCGGTTTGAAAAAATAAATATTCGATATTGGCGGTTAGAATCTGGCATATACATTATCTTCCGTAGCTCTGTTATTTATTGATTTAATCAGTCACTCGGAGCAGCGCAAGATCAAAGCTGGCACAGCGGATGATATCACGCCGCTAATGACCGAGCCCACCTGCTGGAGATATGCTCGAGGTTCTTGTGCCGCGCGCCCCGCACCACGCCACTGCTCGGTGTCGCGGTGACTCACCCATGTCTATGGCCGAGAGACCGTTTTTGTGGCTCTTACGTCACTTACTAGACCAATAGTGTGTGTTTTTGTATGTTCGAATTTGTTGAACCAGTTCACTGTTATTTATTAGAATCTTATATCGCTGTAGTCTCCTAACTTGAAATACCTTATTACATAAAATATAAGCTGCCATATAATAGGTACCTACTTCAATTTTCTCAAGCTTTGAACATTAAGCCATGCTCTTGACAAGAAACAGGCACAAAGCACTTTTTCAGACCTTTCAAAACGAAAACTCATTAAAGTATTATACCACAAGGTGGTTCGAGTTCCAATACATTGGAACTACAATACAATAATAAACTTTATTTGTTCGTCAATAGTCCATAATATACACTTAGACGTATAGTATCTACCTGTAGGTGTTTGTCATAATAGCTGGCGCCGGCCATGCTATCGGTGTTGCCATCTAATTCAATTAACCTATTGAAATCGACCAAACAGAATAAAACTCCTATATTTTTAATTAAGCTCTCTAGAACGATTCCAATTGAGTCATTCATTGTTCATTGAGCAACATGTGTCTCGCCGGAGGACTTTTGTGTGTAGGTAAGTTTTTGTTGGCGTGGCTGCTACTGTTTTACGAACAGAACATTACATTAAGTTGTATAAGACTTCCTTCGAGTGAAGAAACTTCTAAACACGTCTTCATCCAAAATACTTTTTCAAGAAGTAGAAACCGCTATACCTATATACTTGAGCATCCAAGTTACCACTATTTGGCAGATATTGGTAATTCCATACTTTGGAACCTTGAAGCTGTATGCCAGGTTAGTTCATGCTACGAAATTATCGGGCCTCAGTGTCACTGTCAATTAACTATCGTGCGCCGGAACAATACTGGAATGTTCAATAACGAAGTAGTAGTTTATCGCGGACTAGATGAAATGGAAACAGTAGCTCATGACAATCACAAGGTACATTAAGGTTAATCGAGTACATTAACGGCCTCAGTAACTACCGCGCCCTGCTCCTATACCTGACGCTCATACCTACTACTATTATAAATAAACGATGTGGTCTAGAAAACTTTAAGTCGTAATGTCGTTAATTCATTATTCAACAAAGATTGATGGTCACTCATGTGGGGAGTCTAACAAGCTATCTCATAGACTCAAACCTGCCAAAGCAAGGGAAGAGACAGCTTATATAGAAATCAGTTCAGGACATTATATACGTTAAAGCTCGAGTCTTTTAAGTTGTTTGTAAATGTTAAACTTGTTAAATAAGTAGGTATTATATGCTACCCGTAATCAAATAGATTTATGGTTAGATCCAGACAATCAGTATCCATTCCTTTCGGCAGTGTCACTCGAGTCCTCGATCGCGCCGTGTGCCGCATTCCTGGTCGCAAATTAGCGCGGCGCCGTCACAGATAACCTATCTCAATAGAGCGCCCTACGTATGGTATTCCAGGCGCTGCTGGCGCTGCGCCAACCCGCGCCTATATTTACCGCGCCCAAACTACACTGAATTCCAGCTAAACGCTTTTGACTATACGTGGCTGTAACGTTCAGTCGGCTAATAGCTCCAGATCCGCGCCATGTTGCCTTGTTCCGCTTTCCTTTGTTACTCTTTCATCTGTCATATCTTGCATTCGTAGGCGAGCCGTAGCAACAGCTGGGATTCATTAAAACATACCTTTTGATTTATGGTCGTGTTTTATGTATGTGTGTAGTTTTATCTCTTTTAATTTATTAAGTCTCCAAATATAGCGCATCCGTGTATTTTGGAATTCGAAAATGTTTCGATCCATTTCCTGATTCATGCCTTTACGAGGCAGAGCTTGAGTTTGAACAGCAGCTCCATCTCAGAACCAGCAAGCCATGCGTATGATACACATACCAAGCTGCAGGCCAGGGAGTACACTTGGCCGCGCGCGCACACGAGCGAGTTAATGCGCTGCAGATGCAAGCAGCTCGTGCCACACGCAATATCTACTTGCCTGTATCATTTGGTATACGGTGTGTCCGTGTGTATTATAGTCCATCTATCTTGTCGTACGTACAGTACATCATTCATTATAATGGTGGGCGCCTTATTTGCCGTAACTTGTAGTTATCGTTGTATCAATACACTACATTTCCAAAAATGTAAAAGTTGTCCAGAACGACCATGTGTTGGTAGATATCTTTAAAGTTAAATTACCTCTATAAATTATTTCTTGAGAGCTGTCAATACATACATATAGTATAAATTACCATACATGTCTGGAAGCCGTGCGATTGTTTTCATTGTTCTTTTTGGGTCACATAATAAACTAGTATCTACGTAGAGTGCTACGATCAGGTAACTAGATGTACGTGTATGAACAGATCCTGTGCTGCATAGTGTGGGGGCCCGTGACGTCACAGAGCGATCCACGGGGCCACGTCTAATTCACTACGACCGGCTGGCGCACACAACGTACACAAGTACACACCGCAGGGTGGATACATACAGACTATCAATCTCTAGCTGCGTCCACTAACAACGGACAGAATAAATGTTCCCACAGTGTTCGCTTGCTGACTTCAGCAGTGGTAGAAGTGTGTGACCACGACATTTTCAGGACGTATTTTTTCCATACATTTTATATGTATTCCTGGGTTCTTTATTTCTCTATATTAGTTTTACAAATACGCCATTTTTAAACTAATTAGGCGAGGTCGGTGTTGCAGTATCTGACTACTCTGAAAACAAACACCGAAAGAAATTCAGAGAAGCTTTGGAAAAAAACTGCACGATTTTTTTTTTTGATGAAAACTTGGTATTTGGAATAAAACAAATAGGTTTATGAGAAGGTATTTAAGCGTGATTTGTTAATTTTGAAAATTACTCGCTTTTCTTCCTTGTTAAGACCAAATTCTCACGCAGCCAACTTATGAAAATTGTAAGAGAACCTTAATAGATCAAAACTGAGTCTGGTTTGTTTACTTGTACCTACTCTTTATGGGTTGCCTTCTCATCTATTTAATAATCCATTTTAGGCGCTGTTGCATGTTGTCTCAGGGCATCGCTTGTGTCTAGGTCTGGCGTCGCCATGTTCGGGCAAGTCTCGCACGCGCCCGCCGTCGCGACCAACCGTCTTGTGACCAGCCAGAACGTAACTACTTACAACATGCAGCCGCAGTTCATTACACCCTTAATATTTACTATAGTTTGTTCAGCATGTGTATAGAATACACGAACGTTTAGTTCATTCCTTCCAAATTATACTGTAATCCGTGTGTGAGGTTGGTTACGAATTTGAGGAGCTTGAGGCTTAGAAACAACAGCAGAAGTTTCAGCTACGCTTGCCGAAGTCGGACTGCAGATGGGTAACCATTCACTACATGTCACGACTTCTTCATGCCTCGGAAATCACGTCAAGCTGTGGCTTGGGAAACAGACAGATGATTATGACTTAGTACGAATTTACTCTAATCCTTTACGGGCGCATTTGTTGTGTCGTTAAAATGAACTCTTTATATGGGTAGCGTCAATTTGGTTTGAATTCTCTACGTCTCTGGGGAACCGCGCTCCGAACTCGCGAATATTGCATGAGTGCTAGATAAGTGTGATATATATGTGTAACACTGTGTGGAGCACCGCGGTCCCCTGCGTGCAGTTGAATTAATGTGGATGTTAACATCGAGTGCGGCCCGGAGCCCGGAGCCCGTGGCGCGCGGCGTGCGGCGTGCTCCGCCGACCCAATTACGTGATACCTTTGAGCAAATAACTGCAGGCTACAACCAACCTTTTGCATTTCATACACCACGCCATTCATACACTCTGTTTGTATTTTCAATTGAATTCATGGAGTTCACTTGGATGTCGCTACCATCAAATGTTGACTTTGGTTCCCTGTTTGGAAATGCTGATGCCGAGCGAGTTTTCTAATGACAACACTTTGTCATATTAAGAAAAGTAAACTATGTAGTAGATTGGTATAATTTAATGAGATCATGTAGTCGTACTTAAACTTTTCAAAGATAAGAGGTGAATCACATTGTTCTATTAGCAGTAGGTACATTCGTTTGACATAAAAAGAAAACTGGCGTCGCGTGAGAATCAGTATTTAAACATGAATTTTACAAATCATTCTGAGCAAATAGCAAGCTAGTCCCCATCGCATTGCTGCATTGTTATAGCTGACAATAGTCCGAACTACAAATACACCCTCTGTTCACCCCAAGCGGATTTAAACGTGACATTATACTTACTATGAAAGATCAATAAATTCGATATGTTACCCCCGAGTTACTCACAGTCGCCAGCTGTACACTAAGTATACACCAAACACACCATTGAAAATAGTAAGTGGATAATGTAATAATGTTTTTGTGTCTATGTGAAGAAATGCTAAGCAGACCCCAAGTAACATGGAACAAGGTCAGAAACATGTGATGATGGGGACGCCTTCTGGCGTGCGTGTTAGATATAGGTACTTGCTGCAGGACTGTGTATCGAATAACCTATCCCACCAAAAACAATTCATGTAAAATTTTGCCAAGACGACCACATAAGGTTTGCCCTGTGAAAAAGATATCAGATCTCATGTAGAGCCAGAGCCAAGCTTCTGAATCTACACGGCCTAACTCTACCGACCCTAACTTAACAAATTCTACAAATTAGTAAAAATGTATGGCTTGGCTGTTTCGTTACTTACTTCAGAATCTAAATATTCGCATAACCTCCACGACGACGGTAGCTTGGCTCTACATGAGATCTGATATCTTTTTCACAGGGCAAACCTTATGTGGTCGTCTTGGCTACATTTTACATAAAATGTTTTTGGTGGGAATTTAGTTCTTTTTGTAAGTTGCTAGGCAGTCTTTTGAGTGTTTATCTTTTTTTTTGTGAATAAATAGGCGATAGTAATGTATTTGAAAGAAACGCAAAAGTGTCGGTGTGAATAACTTTGTATATTTGGGAATTCTGTTTACAATTAGGGATAGAGAATTACATGGCCCCATTATTGAGTGTGCTAGTCACCCCCTGCCATTTAATCCGTGTGGGTATATATAGAACATTGGTAAGGCAGGAGCCATAGTTCTTCATAGTTCCAGGTTTACAGTCTATCTTAGCCACCCTAGCCTATAATCCAGTACTCTTATGATGTGATTACATACCAAATTTCAGCTTTCTAGCACTTCAGGAAGTACCCAAATCAGTGAGTCAGTGTGTAAGTGACGAAATCAGTGTATTTTAGATATCAATAAAATCTAAAGTATAATACCTATTCAATTAAGATTTTATTTATTTATTTATTTTATTTATTCAAGGTTAATAAACAGCTACAATATGTGTGTGTGTGTGTACTTTGTATGTTTAATTAGTGTATTATTGACACCATAGCCTGAGAATATGAAATATCTGGTACATCGGAAACCAACTCTATGAGGGTTAAAAAAAAACGTCAAAACACTTCGAGAAAAGGTAGGTAGTGCCCTTCCGCTTCGCTTGGCTCGTCTTGGCGGGGGCACTACCGTGCCCCCAGATACTCTGCTACGTGTATTAGATACAGTTTACTCACACAACAATCCGTCTCTACATATTACTAACGCAGGACTTCGGTCACAACAAACGCAAAGGGCCTAATACAGAACCTTGTGGGATCCTTTTTATTTCTATCCTAGTAATTAACATACTTCATAATAATGTGTAAAACCGCTGTCCTGTTTATAATTCAGATATAACGAGACTGAACTAAGGTTTACCTAATGGCTCATATTAATTACTTCAAAATGTTTTAAATTCTTTGCAAGGGAATGCTTCATAAATATCGCTTAATTTAAAGACTTCTCGTGAATGTATGAGAGCAGACAGTTTTGTTCAATGTTTGAATGAATATCTATACCACAGACAAAATTTCTCGTAGCTATTAAATTCGCAATTTAGCTGCCCTCTAGAAATACCTAGTAGAAAGAAGTCATCCAGCAAGTTTATTATAAATCTCTTCACGTCGCCGCGCGCCGGCCCGTCTGTCTGGTCGCTTTCGGTGGTCGGGTCGTGTCGCTCCTGCACGTACAGCTCAGTAAATGTATGTATGCGTGTGAGCGCCCTGCATCCGTGGGCGTCCGCTCTTGCTGCGCCGCTATGTTAACTCCCTGCTTCCAGTCAACTAATTGACCTCTCACCATTACTACTCGTTTATTACAATCGCTTTTTTATTGGCAGCGGTTAGGGAATGCGGAACGGTCTAATTCAAAAGAAAGGTACAGAAGGACGACTTTTAAAGATCCTTGAGGAGAAACGTCTTGTTACTTACTGCGCTTTCGTTGTTGTGACTTCCAAGTACCAAGCTTTAAATATTCTTCTCGTATGCGGTCCTATCTATATTATTAATCGGGTTGCTTTACCAACTCTAATTTTATGCTCCTATTTAATTTGAATGTCTCGATCAAAGTGCGTCGGGTCAGTCTTTATGTTAATGTCGACACGTTATGACACGGCTTCATTAATTGTATAACATTTAACAGCTGTATCATGCAAATTGGGGAACTCCTACCGTACTTAAGGCGGTTTTATAGGGAAATTAAATATTGGAAGCTTAGGACCATTTAAGATTCGGTAACACAATATTGTGGTCCAACCTCGACACGGAGTCAGTGGAGTATAAGATATCTAAAGAAGTGTGGAAGCTAAATTGTGTATGTTATTGTGACACGTTTTGAGCTGACGGTCAACATCTATCGACGGCGATTTGGCTATATCCTAAAAGTTGCAATAAATCAAACAAAACCAAATACGAACGTCGTGTGTGTAGGTACGTAAACTTGTTTTATTTATTTGTTGATATAAATATTGTTTGTTCGACAGGCAAGGTGGTGTGCGCGGCGTGCGGCGGCAAGTGCAGCGGCGAGGTGCTGCGCGTGTCCGACAAGTACTTTCACACGGCGTGCTTCACGTGCCGCACGTGCGCTGCGTCGCTGGCGCGCGGCGGCTTCTTTTGCAAGGACGGCCACTACTACTGCCCACAGGACTACCAGCGCGCGTTCGGCACGCGCTGCGCCGCCTGCAACCAGTACGTGGAGGGCGAGGTGGTCTCCGCCCTCGGCAACACATACCATCAGAAGTGTTTCACATGCGCGAGATGCAAGTGAGTACTTTACTTGGATGAGAGTATATACCACTACTGCAGAACCACCAGTGCATACTAAATGCCTCTGAGCTGATCAACTGCACCACCTTCATAGTCAGTTCAATTACAAATTCTTTTTTAATCCGTCTGACCTGACTAGCATCCGCATCGTGTGTGGCAGTTACAGCGTCAAGATCAATCTTCAAGCATGTTCAGATCTCGAGTATAAACTACTCAAACTGCATTCCCGTTTCACTTCTCATATTTGTGTTACCTGGCCTACAGGTTTTATATAAGGCTTGTTCATGCTGATGTTGAATAGGCAACTGATTATAGCCACATATAATATATCTGTGACCATCTGGAGATGAATCCAAATACAGTGACAAGTATTCGTCACACTAGTCTTCGCTTCACGTGCGGGAACTCGTTAAGACATTGATGGCGCTCTGAAAAGGTTTGTGCCATAAAAACTTCACTGGTTTGATTTTTTACGAAAACTGAGATTGATTATTAGGACCATCTCATATCTTTAAATGCGTCACAGATTATGGTCACTAAAGGTTCATTGCATGCCTACCTTGCGTTTAGTGGCTATAATCTTTTTTGTTCGCGATGTACCGGCTATAGTAAGTATTGAATGTCTTTGATTACCAGTCACACACAGTTGATGTTCTGAACTAGCAATATTTATGAACGTTTTGGATTTCCATGTGATTGTGGTTTGGACACTATTAACGGCATTCATTCCCATTGTCCACAGACGCGCGTTCCCGTCCGGCGAGAAGGTGACGTACACGGGCGCGGAGGTAGTGTGCTCGGGCTGCGTGGCGGCGCCGCAGCGGCAGACGGCCCGCGCCGCGCCCGCGCAGCTGGCGGCCTCCTCGCCCGTGCACGAGCCGCATGCCGCCCGGCCCGGCTCTGCCACACCACATGACCAAAACGGTAGGGCTGCCTGATCAAGTCAAACATTATCGAAGTCAAAAGTTTCATTTATCCTTTATATAGACATCCACAAGTAATTCGAAGTTTAATCTAGAATCCTCAGACCAATAAAATACTTTTGTATTGGTCTGAGCTAGAATCTCTCTTAGATCATAATTTACAAGTGAAACTATTGTCAGCTGCTAGACAGACAAGGCCTTGTCATGTGGAGCGACACAACAAAGGAACTGAATTCCGTGTCAAAGGACTTGAATATGTATGGGCTTTAGCGAACGCTTTCTACTTTCCATGAGTTCGCACAAGACGCGAATACGTTGACCCTTGACCTTGAGCGACCGTGACATTGACGCGCACCCCAACACAGGTACAGAAGGTGCGCGGCAAGCGATTACTGCTCAACTCACGCACTTTAAGACGTTCCACGAAATCGGATATTGCCTAAATGCGTGCAAGACGCAAGTGGTGATTGATAGTTTTACAGGGTTCATCAAGCGGAATTAAAAAACAATTCTTCGGACACGCACAAGATTTACTGTCAACTAAACAACACTATAAGGGTTAGCGTTGTTCGGAATGCTCAGTCTGTTCCATAATATCTGCTATGTTGGCAATTGGAACAAAAATATGTATTGTTTTAGTTGTTTTTTATCAAGGTTAGGTTAGGATTAACGGGTAAATTATTGACTTATTTGAGTATTTATAATGTTAAATCATTATTTCAGAATGTGCGGGATGTGGACAAGAATTATCAGAAGGACAAGCTCTCGTAGCATTAGACAGGTACGCTGATAAACCGTTTATTTATCTTCTGAATGATTTTGGAATAAAATGATGATATAATCAAAACCCATATTGGATGATTTGGACAGCCCGGGATAGGTGTCATGGATTCGTGACATAATTAGTATCAAATAACCTTCCTGTCGGCGGTGACTTGTGATTATTGAATGAGGGCGGCGCGGCGGCGGCGGTAGGACACGCGGGCTAAAGGTCGCGCCATCTCTGTACCTAATTGGACTCATTTATTTATTGCTACATTACTTTATGCAAAGTGACCTGACGGTCAACCTCGTGTAATATTAATGAATGCCAAGCGCTCCGAAACAGGGGCAGGCAGTGCCGAATCATCATAAATAATTTTGTGAGAGTCACGGGAAAGGAGTTTGGAGTAATTGTATTTTCCTAATTCTTTCATATTATTAAAAAGATGAAGGAGGCCGATAATTGTCGAGAGGTCCTTAATAATTAGACAATTATAAAACATTACTTCTTTTTTTCAAATGTATGTGTGTGATGTTTCGTGTAGACAATGGCACACGTGGTGCTTCGCATGCGGTGAGTGTGGCGCGGTGCTGCAGGGCGAGTACATGGGCCGCGAGGGCGTGCCGTACTGCGAGCGCGACTACCAGCGCATGTACGGCGTGCGCTGCGCCTACTGCCAGCGATACATCTCCGGCAAAGTGCTGCAGGTACCACCACATTACACATTAACAGCATTATGGTTTTATGCCACAAATCTTCTGGCTCAAAAGCGTAGTCTTCATAAATTCATATTTTTTCAAAGCTTTTGACAAGAAACCATATTTGTTGCTAGATAAATTCGGCTTTAATTCAAATTGAGTAAATTAATTACACTAGTTAGCTTTTTTTTTATCTTAAACCGACGCCAAAATGTCGTGTTTAACGGATGGATCAAATATTCCTAACTTTACGTTTGGAGTTCCACAGGGCTCAGTCATTGGGCCTTCAGTATTAAACAATTTATTCAGTGACTTTTTTTCCACCCTTGTTTAAACTCTATAAGTCGTTATGTTTATCATCTCGGGTAATTGGTATCACAGATCAAAAGTTTTTCCAAGTTCCTTGCTGCGTTTATCTAATTGTCCTTTATTATCGCATTTTTTATGGTATCGCAATTTATCCCTTATTTTCCGGGTTCCCTTTTGGAAGCACATGATTCACTCAGTTACATCATATAACTCACACACAATGATAACAACAATAGTATCGTTGCGTAGCGGGCGCCGTGACGAGTAGCGCGTCGTATCACTGCTGTGACGTCACACTACGGGGCTCGTTTGTTATGATACCATTGTGACGTATGCACGCACGGTTCCGCTGTCCGTATTGTTCCGTACAATGCCCTCTTCATGCATCCGATGCATCACGGATTCATCATCATTGATAAACATCGATGAGATTAGTAGACTAATGATTTAGTACGTCTACATGTACAACGTGTGTCTTTGTCGTGTGTATATGTTAAGGACGTGGTTGTGTGCAGGCCGGAGAAAACCATCACTTTCACCCGACGTGTGCGCGCTGCAGCAAGTGCGGCGACCCCTTCGGCGACGGCGAAGAAATGTTCCTGCAAGGCGCCGCCATCTGGCACCCGCGCTGCGGGCCCGCGCCGCTCGACCCCAACGACCTGGACGCCAGCGACCAGGCCGCGCACGACCGCGCCTCCGCCGACCTGCAGGTGACACACACATACACACACCACACCCGCCATCTGGCACCCGCGCTGCGGGCCCGCGCCGCTCGACCCCAACGACCTGGACGCCAGCGACCAGGCCGCGCACGACCGCGCCTCCGCCGACCTGCAGGTGACACACACATACACACACCACACCCGCCATCTGGCACCCGCGCTGCGGGCCCGCGCCGCTCGACCCCAACGACCTGGACGCCAGCGACCAGGCCGCGCACGACCGCGCCTCCGCCGACCTGCAGGTGACACACACATACACACACCACACCCGCCATCTGGCACCCGCGCTGCGGGCCCGCGCCGCTCGACCCCAACGACCTGGACGCCAGCGACCAGGCCGCGCACGACCGCGCCTCCGCCGACCTGCAGGTGACACACACATACACACACCACACCCGCCATCTGGCACCCGCGCTGCGGGCCCGCGCCGCTCGACCCCAACGACCTGGACGCCAGCGACCAGGCCGCGCACGACCGCGCCTCCGCCGACCTGCAGGTGACACACACATACACACACCACACCCGCCATCTGGCACCCGCGCTGCGGGCCCGCGCCGCTCGACCCCAACGACCTGGACGCCAGCGACCAGGCCGCGCACGACCGCGCCTCCGCCGACCTGCAGGTGACACACACATACACACACCACACCCGCCATCTGGCACCCGCGCTGCGGGCCCGCGCCGCTCGACCCCAACGACCTGGACGCCAGCGACCAGGCCGCGCACGACCGCGCCTCCGCCGACCTGCAGGTGACACACACATACACACACCACACCCGCCATCTGGCACCCGCGCTGCGGGCCCGCGCCGCTCGACCCCAACGACCTGGACGCCAGCGACCAGGCCGCGCACGACCGCGCCTCCGCCGACCTGCAGGTGACACACACATACACACACCACACCCGCCATCTGGCACCCGCGCTGCGGGCCCGCGCCGCTCGACCCCAACGACCTGGACGCCAGCGACCAGGCCGCGCACGACCGCGCCTCCGCCGACCTGCAGGTGACACACACATACACACACCACACCCGCCATCTGGCACCCGCGCTGCGGGCCCGCGCCGCTCGACCCCAACGACCTGGACGCCAGCGACCAGGCCGCGCACGACCGCGCCTCCGCCGACCTGCAGGTGACACACACATACACACACCACACCCGCCATCTGGCACCCGCGCTGCGGGCCCGCGCCGCTCGACCCCAACGACCTGGACGCCAGCGACCAGGCCGCGCACGACCGCGCCTCCGCCGACCTGCAGGTGACACACACATACACACACCACACCCGCCATCTGGCACCCGCGCTGCGGGCCCGCGCCGCTCGACCCCAACGACCTGGACGCCAGCGACCAGGCCGCGCACGACCGCGCCTCCGCCGACCTGCAGGTGACACACACATACACACACCACACCCGCCATCTGGCACCCGCGCTGCGGGCCCGCGCCGCTCGACCCCAACGACCTGGACGCCAGCGACCAGGCCGCGCACGACCGCGCCTCCGCCGACCTGCAGGTGACACACACATACACACACCACACCCGCCATCTGGCACCCGCGCTGCGGGCCCGCGCCGCTCGACCCCAACGACCTGGACGCCAGCGACCAGGCCGCGCACGACCGCGCCTCCGCCGACCTGCAGGTGACACACACATACACACACCACACCCGCCATCTGGCACCCGCGCTGCGGGCCCGCGCCGCTCGACCCCAACGACCTGGACGCCAGCGACCAGGCCGCGCACGACCGCGCCTCCGCCGACCTGCAGGTGACACACACATACACACACCACACCCGCCATCTGGCACCCGCGCTGCGGGCCCGCGCCGCTCGACCCCAACGACCTGGACGCCAGCGACCAGGCCGCGCACGACCGCGCCTCCGCCGACCTGCAGGTGACACACACATACACACACCACACCCGCCATCTGGCACCCGCCAGTTTACAGGTTCGTGGGTACGACTGTGTATTGCTCCGCACAATGTACGCGTAGGGTCAATAGGGTCCCGCCTCAGATCCTGCCGACGCATATTAAAATTTACTTATAGTCTATAATACTGAGGCGCTGTCGACATGATGTCGGCTGTAGACGTTTAATTATTTTTATCGTATGTGTCAGTAAGATCAGTTATTACTTTGTTTATTTATTTTTTATGATTTTCTTTCAGTATTTGTTGTGACTTATTGTGACAGTTGCATTTTGTAAAAGAACTGTTATAATTGTATTGCAAGTGCAACTGCCACAGGCGCTACGACACACCAATCGTTGTGTATATAATGCACGCTCACTTTTTTATTATTTGTAACTTTTTATGACTTTAATACTGGGTGTAAGTAAATGAGTGCAGTGCTTATTATGAATAGTCAGTCAGCCTTGCACACGATGCCTTCAATCAATTTACGGAACATTTGAATTCACTCACTAAAGTCATCTACACCCTGTACGTCTTGCTTGTGTATAGACAGATAGGCGATATGAACAGACGCCAGCACATTAATATACCCCAAACTGTCAAATTTTTAGAATAAAGCTGAAAACCTATCAAAGAATTTTGACATATTGGGGTAGGTTGATGTGCTGGCGACTGTACATAAAACTTGTCAATCAATAACTCCTTGATTTTTGTCTAATTCTAACATTACGCAAGCAAGCCTTCGTATGTACACGTATGTTGTCGGCAATTCGTTGACATGATGTGTATCAACAAGATATTACTAAAACGACAACCATGCGTGGACACACGAGAATTTGATTTATAATTTTCAATGTTTATTTGCATCAGGGCCGACTATCACGTGTCAACTAGTTGCACACTGGGTTGACCCGTGAGACTGGGCCCTGAGTCACCGCGCGGTCCTCGTGGCGGCGCAGTTGCACGGTACACGCACTACTTGTTGACTTCCAGTGGTAGAACGTAACGTGTACAATCGTCTAAATATGTCTCTGGCCAGTATGACCGCTAAAAGATTCAACGGCAATGATACGTTGAAGTATTCATGGTAAACAAAAGTACAGCATTTTTCATTGTTGCTGCCATATTTTGTAGTATTTCTAATCATCAAGTTAAGCCATTGTTTTGAGCAACAATTGGTTTTTGGGAAACAATGTTCAGCAAGTGTTTCTGAACTTGTCAACTTTGAATACTTGGCTTGAGATTAGTGCATGTAAGTTGCACACGTTACGCCATGCCCGCACCACACGTGTGCAACTGCGGCCGCGCCTCGGACCGCGCGTGACGTCGCTTGTTGTCTTCAGTTCTCACTGCGCTCGCGCACGCCGAGCGTCAACGGCTCCTACTGCAGCCCCTACAGTAGCTTGACCAGGAAGGTCCGTTACACACTTTTATTTTTTTTATTTTATTGTTTTACTTTGACACGTGTGCTCTTAAAGAAAAATAACCCATAATTATTGAAAAAAGCCGAAACGCGTTTTGTTCTAAACTATTTGATAAAGAGATATGCTAAGGGCGAGGCTCCATTAGACCGTTGCGTCGTCACGCGCGACGTTGCCACAGATCGACGGACAGGAGACGAAACGGGAGGGAGGGTGAAGCGCTGCGTTGTCGCAGCTCCGCCGCGACGCCGCCGTACAGTGACCCACTGCTAGAGGAGGAACCTAGAGGAACGTAACGACATTTTTATCTTACCATGAGGGCGCAGGATATTGATATAGATTTTCTCATATCGTTGGTAGAAGAAAGACCCATTATTATGGGATAACTCACATGGCGTAATAAAAGCAACAAAAGATCACGTTTGTATCTGATCTATCCATGGCGAAGGCTGAACTGAGACGCAGCTGCGACGGCGTGCATACCCTCTTGCGTTGCGTTGTCGCAATGTCAACGCAACGCAGGTGTGGCATACAATGCGTTGTCCCGTTGCGACGACGCAACGCAACGCACTAATGGGGCCTCACGCTAATGTACCACTAGAGCAGTTGTGTTATTTCACTTCAAGAGCACACGTGATATATTATTTTCAGTTTACACGTTTTAGTTCATGTGGTTGTTGTTGTTTATTTTACGTGTTCGTGTCACGCTCGACCCTGGGGCATTTTCCAATGGGGGTAGGCAGACACTACAGAGCGCCATGTGCTGCGATTCTTACATACTTCTTTTGCTTCGTTTACTGAATGTGTCATACACACACGGCGGTTGCGAGTATGTACTACGCACCTGGTCTTTCTGAAGAAGCACAGCAATAAGGTCTATGTATGTCCTTCTAGGGCTCCCTTCCCGGTGTTCCCAATTACTTATTTATTTATTTTTACGCTCGGACATGTGGGTGGAATTGTTGACTACTGCAGGTTTGCCTAAGATGCAAACAGAAGATGAAGTAGTATATTATTTGGGGCTTAAATTAATTCATATGTTATAGTAGAACTGTAGAACAACAAATAAGAACTTAAAGTTAAAGACTATTGCATGTATAATTCTTTACACAGTTCCTCATAACCGTCCTCATAAAAATCAGACCTGATAAACAGGACCCATATTTTTTTCGTCCGTTTTGTTTTAGTATACATATTCTAGAAAAATACATTTCTGTAAAGTAGTGAACCCTAAATGACATGACCGATGCGGGTGCATAACCTATGTGGGCTGCGGGTGCGTGTTGCAGTACGGCTACCGCGCGGTGTCGCCGGGGCTGGTGCTGCGCGAGTACCGCGACGCGGGCGCGTGCTCGCCGCACCGCATCACGACGTACTCCTACCTCACCAGCGAGCCCTCCTACCTGCGCCGCCCGCTGCAACCCTACGACCGCCCGCCCACGTCACCGCATTTTCACCGCCCGCCCTGTACGTATACATAACACATTACTTTATGCTTCAAAAATATATAAGTCAGTTGATTAGTACCCATAACACAAGCTCTTCTCTTTAGCTTGGGACTAGACGGCGTGGTATGAAATGTTGTGGAATATTTATTTTTATTTTATTTATAAGTGGAAACTGTAGCGTAGTGGGTTTCTTGGTAGGGTTGGCATTATTCTACATATTACTCCTGTCTACTTGAATGCATTAGCTATAAGTTTTCTTAAAATTTATAAAATAAAAAATAAAACTGGAATCTTTTGTGATCTCTCAAAAGCTTTTGATTGTGCACACCATGACACCCTTTTGCATAAACTAGGTACATCATTACGGTGTCCACAACCTCCAATAAAGCTCTTAACGTTATAGTTTCTTATCAATATGAAAGGTTCCTATTGCAGATATGGTGCGAAATCTTACGAGCTACTAGTTCAGCCAGGTGTGCGTCAAGGCTCTATACTAGGCCGATTCTTATTTTTAATTTATAAACTGTACCACATTTACAACTGTAATTAAACGGTGTCTGTGATGTTGTACTGTTACAGATTTTTTTTGTATTTTTTTTTATTTTGTTAAAGAATGTGTGTGTTTGTGGTTAATTTTCAGATGATTTTCTTTTATCTCAATACTTCGTCCATTACTAAACTTGAATCCCTGTATTCCCACGGAAACGGGACCTTCGCGGGTGAATCCGCGGGACGTCTGCTAGTTTCCAATAAATATAAAAATGATTCTATCTGCAAATAACACCATCTTCGGCTCTTCTTCTTCCACCTGGCGTTAATCCCGGCTGTGGCTAGGATCCGCCTTCCGACTGAGCTTCTTCCGCTTTGCCCGATCTTCAACATCCTTTTCAGTCAGGCCATTGGCTCTCATGTCGGACTTGACGACGTCCAGCCAGCGTTTGCGAGGGTGACCACGGGACCTAGCCCCAAGGACAGGCATATATGTGCATCTCCGACCAACGTACTCGATAGGGCGGCGCATGATGTGGCCATACCATCGCAGACGACACTCTTGCAGTTTTTCTCCCACGTCCCGGACACCAAGACTACCGCGGATGAATGAGTTGCGTATGCGATCGGATCGCTTTATGCCGCTCATCCACCTAAGCATCTTCATCTCCGTGACGCGGAGTTCCTGGGTGTGTCTGCTTAATGCTGGCCAACATTCGCCGCCGTACAAGAGGACAGGCCGTATGATGCATTTATATATCTGCCCCCTGAGCTTCGGAGGCATTTTGCGGTCGCATACAACGCCCGTTACGTGCTTGGACATCGTAATCCACGTTGCCAGACCCGTGCAGCACGGATCCAAGGTACCTGAACTTATCGGACTTTGAGATCAGGTCTGGACCATCTTCGGCTGATTCTGTTTTATTTGGGGCAAATCATTAATATTGAAATAGGAAGGGACCCAGTATTGAACCTTGGAGAACACCCATTTTCATTTTAGACCCTAATGAGTTCATGACATTTACTTGAACATTAATCTGTCTGTCTTTCAAGTAAGATTTACTAAGTAAAGAGCTATAACTTTAATTCCAAAGTGATTCAGTTTCAATACAGGTGTTCTAGTTAGTTAGTTTTTAGTGTGTGTGTGTTCACAACGCAATCGAACGCCTTCGAAAGGTCGCAAAGGATTCTAATGTAATCTTATGCTTTCTCTTAGGCCTAAAGAAAGGTTCGAAGGCATACTATTCCAGTTTAAGTAGTATTTAATATAACACTACTTAGACTATGTAGTAATGTTCTTTAACTTAAGTAAGGTTCTAAGGAGAGATTATATGCAGGCATTTTAACCTCTCATTACTTAGTTGTATGGTTCGCTGTAGAGCGGTGCGGTTCGTGTTACAGCGTCGGCAAGCACACGCGCGTCGTCCCGGGCGGGCAGCAAGGCGTCGTCGCGCCCCGGCATGCGCGCGCTCGTGGACTCCATCCGCAGCGAGACGCCGCGCCCCAAGTCGCCGCACATGAACAACGAGGTGAGACAACACCGCCGTCTAAACATTATCCCTTGTGACATCCCTTGTGACGTCCCGGGCGGGCAGCAAGGCGTCGTCGCGCCCCGGCATGCGCGCGCTCGTGGACTCCATCCGCAGCGAGACGCCGCGCCCCAAGTCGCCGCACATGAACAACGAGGTGAGACAACACCGCCGTCTAAACATTATCCCTTGTGACATCCCTTGTGACGTCCCGGGCGGGCAGCAAGGCGTCGTCGCGCCCCGGCATGCGCGCGCTCGTGGACTCCATCCGCAGCGAGACGCCGCGCCCCAAGTCGCCGCACATGAACAACGAGGTGAGACAACACCGCCGTCTAAACATTATCCCTTGTGACATCCCTTGTGACGTCCCGGGCGGGCAGCAAGGCGTCGTCGCGCCCCGGCATGCGCGCGCTCGTGGACTCCATCCGCAGCGAGACGCCGCGCCCCAAGTCGCCGCACATGAACAACGAGGTGAGACAACACCGCCGTCTAAACATTATCCCTTGTGACATCCCTTGTGACGTCCCGGGCGGGCAGCAAGGCGTCGTCGCGCCCCGGCATGCGCGCGCTCGTGGACTCCATCCGCAGCGAGACGCCGCGCCCCAAGTCGCCGCACATGAACAACGAGGTGAGACAACACCGCCGTCTAAACATTATCCCTTGTGACATCCCTTTTGACGTCCCGGGCGGGCAGCAAGGCGTCGTCGCGCCCCGGCATGCGCGCGCTCGTGGACTCCATCCGCAGCGAGACGCCGCGCCCCAAGTCGCCGCACATGAACAACGAGGTGAGACAACACCGCCGTCTAAACATTATCCCTTGTGACATCCCTTGTGACGTCCCGGGCGGGCAGCAAGGCGTCGTCGCGCCCCGGCATGCGCGCGCTCGTGGACTCCATCCGCAGCGAGACGCCGCGCCCCAAGTCGCCGCACATGAACAACGAGGTGAGACAACACCGCCGTCTAAACATTATCCCTTGTGACATCCCTTGTGACGTCCCGGGCGGGCAGCAAGGCGTCGTCGCGCCCCGGCATGCGCGCGCTCGTGGACTCCATCCGCAGCGAGACGCCGCGCCCCAAGTCGCCGCACATGAACAACGAGGTGAGACAACACCGCCGTCTAAACATTATCCCTTGTGACATCCCTTGTGACGTCCCGGGCGGGCAGCAAGGCGTCGTCGCGCCCCAACATAATTAAAATAACGGCACATTAAAATAATGATGTTATGATCGATGTTCGATCGATCACATTCCAGGCACTTTACTTAGAAGCCGCATAGGCCGCCTAACTTTCACTGGAATGTAACGTATGGCATGCGTATGTTTCAGGAGCCGATCGAGCTGTCCCACTACCCGGCCGCGTACAAGCCGCCGCCCGGCTCCAAGGCCAAGATCGAGCGCGATGACTTCCCTGCGCCGCCATACCCCTACACGGACCCAGGTACTACATTACATGTACACGCCACACCTGTGTGACCTGTGTCATATCTTTAAGCCCCTCTGGCCCTTGTCACATTTTGTCTACTCCCATCCCTTCAACGTTATACGTAATTAAAAATTGGCTACTAATTATACATTGTCAGTACCTTGTAAAAAATTATAAGTTCGAATGTCGAAAAAATGACTATCTGAACAACTAAACAACAGATCTCGTTTCCGAGGACCACAAGTCCACAACATCCATGTCCTAACACGCAAGTGGTTGCAGAGCGTCGGCGGCGCTGGTCGGACACGTACAAGGGCGTGGCGGACAGCGACGACGAGGCGGACGGCAAGCTCAACGGGAAGCTCAACGGCAACGGAGACGTCGACCCCAAGCTGCGGCGCGAGGAGCACGAGCTGGCCAAGATCGAGACCGGCATCGCGCAGGTACTCAGCCAGACGGTTGCTTTTATACGGGGTTGATACGACTGACGGGATTTCTTTTACACTGCTAATTCTATATCAAAAACCACACCCGGTGGTAATAGTCCGGTCAATTTAGACCAAGAAATGAGAGCAAAGGTATAATTTTTATTTTATTAAATATTATTATTTTGTGGCTCTGTGAGGTGGCTCCACCTAGATTCAGATTCATAACAATACTAGCTGTACCCTGCCTCGCTTCGCTGTGGCACATTGTGATTGAATGGTTAAAAAAACAAGGAAAAAAAAAAAATTGGGAGGTGTCAAGGGACACCCGGATAGTACGAAGTTATATAGTTAGTTTTATTATTATGTACAAAAAACCTGTTCAATGCGAAATAGAAAGACGAAACGAAAATAACTGGCTTGCTTTCTATGAGAGAGAGAGAGAGAGAGAGCGAGAGAGAGACAGACAGAGAAACAAATTTATGTCATAGCAGTTACAACTATCGGTCTTAATCCTCTCTCTCTCCCTCCCTCCTAATTCCCCTTCCCCTCCCTCCCTCTCCCCACCCCTACTCCCCCTCCGCCTCCCTCTCCTCTTTCTCCCTCTCCCTCTCTATTCCCCTCCCCATCTCCCCTCTTTCCCCTTTCCCTCCCTCTCCCCCTCCTCATTGCTCTCCTTCCCCTCCCCCCTTTTCCCCGCTCTGCACCCTACCTCCCCTCTCCCTCTCCCAACAACTGGCACACACACAACAAACACGCGCACACACACACAACAGAGAAACACGCACACGCCGCACGGCCCACAACTATAAAAAAGTTTCGTTACAACTTTTAGACTTCTTTCTTCCTTCTAGCCCCTTTTTGCAACGCGCCATAAGGAACTTAGTTCAAAAAAAAAAAAATCGATGAAAACAATCCTTGATGCGGATTATAATTCATGCTAAAATTTCAGCTCGAACGGTGCAGAACTTTTTGAGTTTTTCATAGATCACCTTATTAGAATAAATGATTTGATTTGAAGGTGCATAAATTCACAACAAGCTGAAAATCAGTAAAATTGTTCAAAAATATAATTATGAACTATTAAGTGCCCTGTTATTCCCGTGCATGGAAAAACAAAATACTCGAGGTCAAAGGTCAAAAAATGCGTTTCATCATAAAAGTACCTCAGACAATATTGTAGATCATAAAATTATCTATTTAAAAGGTATCTATGAAGGTATTATAGTAGTTCGCTTATGTTAGGTGCGCTCTAGTTAGGTTCGCACTAGTTAGGTTTGCTCTAGTTAGGTTCGCTCTGGTTAGGTTCGCACTAGTTAGGTTCGTTCTAGTTAGGTTCGCTCTAGTTAGGTTCGCTCATGTTAGGTTCGCTCTAGTTAGGTTCGCACTAGTTAGGTTCGCACTAGTTAGGTTCGCTCTAGTTAGGTTCGCTCATGTTAGGTTCGCTCTAGTTAGGTACGCTCTGGTTAGGTTCGCTGTAGTTAGATTGGTGTAAATGGGTTCAGAAATTTTTATCTTTAACATTAATTGTGCGACCATTGAAATATATAAAATTTCGAGTATTTATTTTTGTAATTTCGGCTGATTCGATTCCCGATTTAGGTAAGCTCGTCGAAAAATCGGTGCATGTAGTTACTTTAAAAAAAAGAGCAATTTTTCCTTTACATAAAAGAATTCATCTTAAAGATCAAAAGTGGTTTTCCTTCAGGGCACATTTACTTTTACCACCCTGTATGTGTGTGTGCTGATTATATTTAATCTATCATGAGGAGCAGGATTAATATAATTCTGGAGATATTCTTGAATGTTACAGGTTTTCCTTAAAGAAGTTAAAGAACGTGAAAAACTTCAACAGTGGAAAAAACAGAATCTAGATCCTAGAAATGCAAGCAGGTAAGAGTCATGTTTTAGTAGTTTCTCATAATGCAGTAGTTAACATAATTAATTAAGTGTGAATTCGGCCAGAAGGTGCTTAAGCCTCAAATTTTTCGTGTAGCGGCTACTTTGATTGTTTTTGTTTTTATTTATAAAGGTAATTTCTTAAAAAAAAAATCGAATAAGTAACGAATAAGGTGTTTTTGTATTGTGCTCACACCATTTAAACATTTAACTTATCACTATACGTGAGGACTCGTAATTGGCTTTCTGGTGACTATGGTTTATTTTGTTTTGTTTTGTTTGTTTTTATTAGCTGAAAGTCCTCCATGTACTAAATAAATAAATAAATATTAATTTAGAAGTGCAGCAACGGATGAGTCCACACGTGCCCACATACGCGCACATTTAGTTCACCCAAACTTAATTACAGCCAGCGTGATAAAGAGGCCTTTGCTATTCTATTCGAGGTCCCGAATCATCACATAGTTTGTGACTCTCATATGCAATTCCAGCAATCGGCTTACCACGTGCCAGTTGATGCTCCGACAAGATATAGATCTGTGTATGGTTTAATGACTTTAGCGCTAGTTCGAGTTGACGTATTGATGACAGTGATCCCTCCAAGACTCGATAGATGCAGCTGATTTAAGTTTAACATTTTTATGTTGAATGATTGTTTTTTTATTTGTCTTGTAATCGTAGATTAGGGCTAAGGCAGTCACTGTTTTTATGCATGGATGTATGGATCGCCCCTGGCTATAGAGAGTGAGAGGTCTGGTTGTGCGTGTGCAGGACCCCGTCTGCGTCGCGCGAGCCGCTGCCTCGCCTGCGCTACTCGTCGCCGGTGGGCGTGGCGTCTAGTGCTTAGGGTGAGATATAGAGAGTGAGAGGTCTGGTTGTGCGTGTGCAGGACCCCGTCTGCGTCGCGCGAGCCGCTGCCTCGCCTGCGCTACTCGTCGCCGGTGGGCGTGGCGTCTAGTGCTTAGGGTGAGATATAGAGAGTGAGAGGTCTGGTTGTGCGTGTGCAGGACCCCGTCTGCGTCGCGCGAGCCGCTGCCTCGCCTGCGCTACTCGTCGCCGGTGGGCGTGGCGTCTAGTGCTTAGGGTGAGATATAGAGAGTGAGAGGTCTGGTTGTGCGTGTGCAGGACCCCGTCTGCGTCGCGCGAGCCGCTGCCTCGCCTGCGCTACTCGTCGCCGGTGGGCGTGGCGTCTAGTGCTTAGGGTGAGATATAGAGAGTGAGAGGTCTGGTTGTGCGTGTGCAGGACCCCGTCTGCGTCGCGCGAGCCGCTGCCTCGCCTGCGCTACTCGTCGCCGGTGGGCGTGGCGTCTAGTGCTTAGGGTGAGATATAGAGAGTGAGAGGTCTGGTTGTGCGTGTGCAGGACCCCGTCTGCGTCGCGCGAGCCGCTGCCTCGCCTGCGCTACTCGTCGCCGGTGGGCGTGGCGTCTAGTGCTTAGGGTGAGATATAGAGAGTGAGAGGTCTGGTTGTGCGTGTGCAGGACCCCGTCTGCGTCGCGCGAGCCGCTGCCTCGCCTGCGCTACTCGTCGCCGGTGGGCGTGGCGTCTAGTGCTTAGGGTGAGATATAGAGAGTGAGAGGTCTGGTTGTGCGTGTGCAGGACCCCGTCTGCGTCGCGCGAGCCGCTGCCTCGCCTGCGCTACTCGTCGCCGGTGGGCGTGGCGTCTAGTGCTTAGGGTGAGATATAGAGAGTGAGAGGTCTGGTTGTGCGTGTGCAGGACCCCGTCTGCGTCGCGCGAGCCGCTGCCTCGCCTGCGCTACTCGTCGCCGGTGGGCGTGGCGTCTAGTGCTTAGGGTGAGATATAGAGAGTGAGAGGTCTGGTTGTGCGTGTGCAGGACCCCGTCTGCGTCGCGCGAGCCGCTGCCTCGCCTGCGCTACTCGTCGCCGGTGGGCGTGGCGTCTAGTGCTTAGGGTGAGATATAGAGAGTGAGAGGTCTGGTTGTGCGTGTGCAGGACCCCGTCTGCGTCGCGCGAGCCGCTGCCTCGCCTGCGCTACTCGTCGCCGGTGGGCGTGGCGTCTAGTGCTTAGGGTGAGATATAGAGAGTGAGAGGTCTGGTTGTGCGTGTGCAGGACCCCGTCTGCGTCGCGCGAGCCGCTGCCTCGCCTGCGCTACTCGTCGCCGGTGGGCGTGGCGTCTAGTGCTTAGGGTGAGATATAGAGAGTGAGAGGTCTGGTTGTGCGTGTGCAGGACCCCGTCTGCGTCGCGCGAGCCGCTGCCTCGCCTGCGCTACTCGTCGCCGGTGGGCGTGGCGTCTAGTGCTTAGGGTGAGATATAGAGAGTGAGAGGTCTGGTTGTGCGTGTGCAGGACCCCGTCTGCGTCGCGCGAGCCGCTGCCTCGCCTGCGCTACTCGTCGCCGGTGGGCGTGGCGTCTAGTGCTTAGGGTGAGATATAGAGAGTGAGAGGTCTGGTTGTGCGTGTGCAGGACCCCGTCTGCGTCGCGCGAGCCGCTGCCTCGCCTGCGCTACTCGTCGCCGGTGGGCGTGGCGTCTAGTGCTTAGGGTGAGATATAGAGAGTGAGAGGTCTGGTTGTGCGTGTGCAGGACCCCGTCTGCGTCGCGCGAGCCGCTGCCTCGCCTGCGCTACTCGTCGCCGGTGGGCGTGGCGTCTAGTGCTTAGGGTGAGATATAGAGAGTGAGAGGTCTGGTTGTGCGTGTGCAGGACCCCGTCTGCGTCGCGCGAGCCGCTGCCTCGCCTGCGCTACTCGTCGCCGGTGGGCGTGGCGTCTAGTGCTTAGGGTGAGATATAGAGAGTGAGAGGTCTGGTTGTGCGTGTGCAGGACCCCGTCTGCGTCGCGCGAGCCGCTGCCTCGCCTGCGCTACTCGTCGCCGGTGGGCGTGGCGTCTAGTGCTTAGGGTGAGATATAGAGAGTGAGAGGTCTGGTTGTGCGTGTGCAGGACCCCGTCTGCGTCGCGCGAGCCGCTGCCTCGCCTGCGCTACTCGTCGCCGGTGGGCGTGGCGTCTAGTGCTTAGGGTGAGATATAGAGAGTGAGAGGTCTGGTTGTGCGTGTGCAGGACCCCGTCTGCGTCGCGCGAGCCGCTGCCTCGCCTGCGCTACTCGTCGCCGGTGGGCGTGGCGTCTAGTGCTTAGGGTGAGATATAGAGAGTGAGAGGTCTGGTTGTGCGTGTGCAGGACCCCGTCTGCGTCGCGCGAGCCGCTGCCTCGCCTGCGCTACTCGTCGCCGGTGGGCGTGGCGTCTAGTGCTTAGGGTGAGATATAGAGAGTGAGAGGTCTGGTTGTGCGTGTGCAGGACCCCGTCTGCGTCGCGCGAGCCGCTGCCTCGCCTGCGCTACTCGTCGCCGGTGGGCGTGGCGTCTAGTGCTTAGGGTGAGATATAGAGAGTGAGAGGTCTGGTTGTGCGTGTGCAGGACCCCGTCTGCGTCGCGCGAGCCGCTGCCTCGCCTGCGCTACTCGTCGCCGGTGGGCGTGGCGTCTAGTGCTTAGGGTGAGATATAGAGAGTGAGAGGTCTGGTTGTGCGTGTGCAGGACCCCGTCTGCGTCGCGCGAGCCGCTGCCTCGCCTGCGCTACTCGTCGCCGGTGGGCGTGGCGTCTAGTGCTTAGGGTGAGATATAGAGAGTGAGAGGTCTGGTTGTGCGTGTGCAGGACCCCGTCTGCGTCGCGCGAGCCGCTGCCTCGCCTGCGCTACTCGTCGCCGGTGGGCGTGGCGTCTAGTGCTTAGGGTGAGATATAGAGAGTGAGAGGTCTGGTTGTGCGTGTGCAGGACCCCGTCTGCGTCGCGCGAGCCGCTGCCTCGCCTGCGCTACTCGTCGCCGGTGGGCGTGGCGTCTAGTGCTTAGGGTGAGATATAGAGAGTGAGAGGTCTGGTTGTGCGTGTGCAGGACCCCGTCTGCGTCGCGCGAGCCGCTGCCTCGCCTGCGCTACTCGTCGCCGGTGGGCGTGGCGTCTAGTGCTTAGGGTGAGATATAGAGAGTGAGAGGTCTGGTTGTGCGTGTGCAGGACCCCGTCTGCGTCGCGCGAGCCGCTGCCTCGCCTGCGCTACTCGTCGCCGGTGGGCGTGGCGTCTAGTGCTTAGGGTGAGATATAGAGAGTGAGAGGTCTGGTTGTGCGTGTGCAGGACCCCGTCTGCGTCGCGCGAGCCGCTGCCTCGCCTGCGCTACTCGTCGCCGGTGGGCGTGGCGTCTAGTGCTTAGGGTGAGATATAGAGAGTGAGAGGTCTGGTTGTGCGTGTGCAGGACCCCGTCTGCGTCGCGCGAGCCGCTGCCTCGCCTGCGCTACTCGTCGCCGGTGGGCGTGGCGTCTAGTGCTTAGGGTGAGATATAGAGAGTGAGAGGTCTGGTTGTGCGTGTGCAGGACCCCGTCTGCGTCGCGCGAGCCGCTGCCTCGCCTGCGCTACTCGTCGCCGGTGGGCGTGGCGTCTAGTGCTTAGGGTGAGATATAGAGAGTGAGAGGTCTGGTTGTGCGTGTGCAGGACCCCGTCTGCGTCGCGCGAGCCGCTGCCTCGCCTGCGCTACTCGTCGCCGGTGGGCGTGGCGTCTAGTGCTTAGGGTGAGATATAGAGAGTGAGAGGTCTGGTTGTGCGTGTGCAGGACCCCGTCTGCGTCGCGCGAGCCGCTGCCTCGCCTGCGCTACTCGTCGCCGGTGGGCGTGGCGTCTAGTGCTTAGGGTGAGATATAGAGAGTGAGAGGTCTGGTTGTGCGTGTGCAGGACCCCGTCTGCGTCGCGCGAGCCGCTGCCTCGCCTGCGCTACTCGTCGCCGGTGGGCGTGGCGTCTAGTGCTTAGGGTGAGATATAGAGAGTGAGAGGTCTGGTTGTGCGTGTGCAGGACCCCGTCTGCGTCGCGCGAGCCGCTGCCTCGCCTGCGCTACTCGTCGCCGGTGGGCGTGGCGTCTAGTGCTTAGGGTGAGATATAGAGAGTGAGAGGTCTGGTTGTGCGTGTGCAGGACCCCGTCTGCGTCGCGCGAGCCGCTGCCTCGCCTGCGCTACTCGTCGCCGGTGGGCGTGGCGTCTAGTGCTTAGGGTGAGATATAGAGAGTGAGAGGTCTGGTTGTGCGTGTGCAGGACCCCGTCTGCGTCGCGCGAGCCGCTGCCTCGCCTGCGCTACTCGTCGCCGGTGGGCGTGGCGTCTAGTGCTTAGGGTGAGATATAGAGAGTGAGAGGTCTGGTTGTGCGTGTGCAGGACCCCGTCTGCGTCGCGCGAGCCGCTGCCTCGCCTGCGCTACTCGTCGCCGGTGGGCGTGGCGTCTAGTGCTTAGGGTGAGATATAGAGAGTGAGAGGTCTGGTTGTGCGTGTGCAGGACCCCGTCTGCGTCGCGCGAGCCGCTGCCTCGCCTGCGCTACTCGTCGCCGGTGGGCGTGGCGTCTAGTGCTTAGGGTGAGATATAGAGAGTGAGAGGTCTGGTTGTGCGTGTGCAGGACCCCGTCTGCGTCGCGCGAGCCGCTGCCTCGCCTGCGCTACTCGTCGCCGGTGGGCGTGGCGTCTAGTGCTTAGGGTGAGATATAGAGAGTGAGAGGTCTGGTTGTGCGTGTGCAGGACCCCGTCTGCGTCGCGCGAGCCGCTGCCTCGCCTGCGCTACTCGTCGCCGGTGGGCGCGTCGCCCTCGCGCTCGCTGGAGCAGCGCGCGCACACGGACGCCGCGTACTACGAGCACACCGACCACACGCACCTTCCCACATACAACGGTGAGTCTCCATACCTGTGCACACTCGCTTTACCATTCACTTCCTAACTAACAAAATATTTCAACATTTGAATTTCGCTAAACGTAAACATGTTTTATGCTCATAACTGTACACCTGCTATTTCAATCAGTGCGACACCTTGCGGTGTGACGATGCTGCAATAGACGTGTTCCGTGACGCTATGACTCGATCAGCACCGCAACGAGCCGCACTGACTGAGCGGATAAAAACTTCTTAACCGCTACTGGGTCACTTTCTCTAGACATAGACAATGTCTTTAAAAAGTTATCCTGTAGCTTTCTATTGTACTGAATCATATTGCATTAAATGAATAAAATGTGATGTATATACGTACAGAATGTTCACTATACAGCGTGCGGTGACCAACTCTGTCGTTTCCTGGGCCAGTGCTAGTAGGTACGTGCGGATGACAGACGAGTTGGTTGCCGCGCGTGTAGTGCGCGTCCTGTGCGCGATGTTCCGAGCTCGCCCCGCCCCCAGCCCCTACTCACTGCGAGCGTCGCCAGTTCACTATCTGTGTATCAACTTTTTATTCTTACAAACCCAGTTACAGTTAAGACTGTACCGTCAAAGATTTATAGAAAAAAGAAAATCACATTGTTGTGCGTATTTCGTGTCAAATAATAGATGAAATTACGGACTGGCGGCGTGATCGCATCGTCTCATTCATGTGAATGAAGGGACCCTACGCATAGTACATTTAACATTTATTAATACTTATGTCATTTCCGTCGAACTACTAACAGCTACTAATGGCTATTACCATGGTGCGTCGTGTTACCCGTGTTCGCTACAGCTAACGTACTAAACTCGCTATCCAATGATCTACCGCCGCTCTGGTGCTCATACTTACACTAATCGATACACGATATTTCCCTAATCTGACACAACAGTTCATAGTTGAGAACAAAGTGTTCGAGTTCGCGATCTGTTTCACGCACAGTGCCACCAACTTTGCCAACCTGAACCTGATGGTGGGACCGTAAACATGAAACATAAATGTCATAAAAAAGGACCTATTAAAGTAAAAAAAAAAACAAAATCTACCAAACGGGCTCTTATGGCTCCTCATAGAATCTATACCTAAAAAACTAAAAATTCTTGAATTATTTGCAAATTCCCTATTGTAACAGTCAGCAGTTTCGATTAAAATTGTACTCTATGAACTTGTGTCTGTCGATATGTGTATGAAGGACAAAGCAATGGTTCGGCACACGACCGTTTTGTTGTCTCGCTCGCACGATGCTAACATTGAGTCTGTTGCAGTACACACGTACACGTACTACACAGACGATGGTGAGTCACATCAACTACTTCACACATTGCCTTACTCTTGACGCTGTTTATTCCTCTTTGCTCAGACGCGCACAGTTCACGATCCTGCAGACTGCGTCGAGAGTAGCGCACACATTCCGTAGTTTGAGCCCTTAACAAGCCGACAGCTTGTAACGCGTTTATTTCCCGCGCCATATATTGTACGCTGCAACGCTCTCGGTAATACACCAGCGCTTTGTCTTCCATTACATATTAGTTTCCTATGATAACAATTTATTTACAATCTCTGAAGACGCTAGCTCGAACGTTCGCATTGTACACTGTCGAGGAGGTAAGATGTTGGTAACTATCCGCTCAAATAGCGCCGCCTCTTCGCCGACGCGCGACTTTCGTCTGCGAAGCATAGTGCCATCCTACATGAATAATCAAAAAGATAGGCTAACTATTAAAATATTTAATAAAAGTATTATGAGTTTGTGCGGCGCTATGTGAGCGAATAGTGTACAGCGCAGTGCTGACGTTAGAGCGCGAGTGAGGCGCGGCGGCCTGCAGCGCGGCGGACAGCAGGTGAGCGCACTGCACTGGGCACGCGCCGGTACTGCTACTGCTACTACTGCTTCACGACGCCGGAATATCACTGCATGCTTGGAATTCTTTTGCGATTGCTCGCAGTTATCCTTATTATTAAATTGACTTCCGTGATTTGGCCATCAGTTACTTAATTATAGGATATACAATGTCATGACCGATGTAATTTGGATCAAGTTCCTCAGTCATTATTTTTACTAGCTTCACAAATCACTAATCATCATTCGGTGTTAGGCATTTGCAAACGATTTATAATTGTATAGTGATTTATTACACAAGTGGGTCTTATTAAATAGCTAAGTTCATTGAACGCTATTTAAGCACGCGGCGTGGGTGTCTCCCACAAATTAGTCCGCCGGATGGCTGTTGCCGCAAGATTCCCAACAATTCTTCATCATCAGACTATAGCGTCCTCCGTCACTCAGTTCTCCCGGCGTCGTCCATCGTAGTTAGAGGCGTGATGTTGCTGCAGCTTGTTGCATTGCCACACTATGTGTTACTGTTGCGCTTCTCGTTCATTGCTTCCTACTATATGTTACTCTGCGCAGTCCTCGACCCAACATGAGCTTTGTCTTCGGTGGCATCGCCAGTAGCACAATAGGTACTTTTATCTTTGGTTCAGAACTGCAAGGCGACCTTCCAAACTCAAAGCTCACACCGGGTGGCGGCTCCTGTGTCACAGCTGCTAAACTTACTAATGAGGTGCATGCTCCACGGGTTGGTGTCCCCGCAACTGTCACAGAATTCATCAATGTTTTGAGTAACCTCGTGACTGTTGTAAACCGCATTTATTATAATTATGTATATTCTCGCTTTTATCGACATTTAGTGATAAGCTTCATAATAATATTTAAGTACATATAAGTATGATATTTGTTCAATGTTGCCACAGCAAAGTGGTATGATGTCAATATTTCCATTATGTTGCGCCTCTGTAATGCATGGTGCATGTCTGCGCACGCGCACAGTCTCTCCTCACGATGTCAAAAATAACAAAATACTATTTGTAAACAGTATTTCAGACATTATTTTCAACATTACGAAATGTTTATTCTATTTAAATAGAAACTGTGCGAGTGCGTCTTGTCGGAGACGACGTGCTCTCAACCGAGTGTGTGCAGTAGAGAATACCGCAGCAGTCAGCAGTCAGCAGTCAGCAGTAGACTGACACCTACTGGCACACTGTTCGAGTGCGCGTCGCGCTGGTCGATGTTGTTACAAGTTGTTATGATGTTTGTGAGTTGAGCCGACACACACGTACTTGATCAAATAATAAATTTCAATAATTAACTGTTCGCTATCTGCTATCCAAAGAAGACTAAATGTACACAGAAATACGTATCATCTTTTATCGTCTTTTTATATTAATTCAGTTCGTCTCAAATCTGCCATTGTTGTCTAAAAATGCCTGTGTACAGTATCTGGTGATGCATCATAGACCAGATAAATTGATAACGAACAGAACGGAATAATTGTAAGATGATGTAGATGGATGCGTGTGGTCGGGCCGACTGTTCGCACGCGGTGCGTGTGTGCGTGTGCGTGTACTATAGGTCTGTGTGTGTAGTGGTGCACGGCGCTCCGCGGCCCGGCTACGGCCTGCGCTCCAGCACGCTGCCCGCCGCGCTGTCTCGCCGCCAACACGTGAGTCCCAACACACACGACACACCCTAGGCGCGGTAGGGCGTAGGGCGTAGGGCGTAGGGCAGTAGGCGGTAGGGTGGGGGCTAGGGGCTGCGCACAGGCAGTACAGTGGCTGCTTGCAGTGGTGTCGTCGCTGCGCGCCGCGCCGCGCCCCGGCTACGGGCTGGCGCCGAGGTCGCACACCTTCTCCTCGTCCACCGCCGTAAGTACCTCGCGTCCGCGTCGCAGCCAGACAATACACGAGATTGAATCACAACTAAACTCTTACATTACTTTCAGAAGCCGCACGCCGCACTACAATCTAACTATGTTTAATACTTACGTATTTTACTTACATAAAATAAGTGTAACACTCGATCACAATCACTACGAAACGTTCACATGTGATGTTAATCTCCTGCATTGTCTTGGCTGCTTACATGCGACTAGATTGCGGTCGGGCGACGTCGACCAGTCGAAATGAATCACGTTAAATACATAACCGGTGGCCCACCGGCCGGCAGCCACACGGCGCACTGGGTCGATCGGCCGCAACCTAGCCGCTCCTTGTGCCGACTGTCCCGCGTCGCATCGGCGACATCTGTGTTTGTCTACACAAAACACTCATTTGATAGTACAGTCGAGTTCATTAATATATTGGCACTGTCAAGGATTCAAAATATTGTGAGCGTTGGAAAGCTCAATAAATTCTATAGAACCTATAGATCAAAAATATGTCCTCATGTGAACCGTTCAATAATATATGCTGTGCATTGTGCAATAATATGTGATCATGAACAGTTCAATAATATGTGATCATGAACGGTTCAATAATATATGCTGTGCATTAGGCAAAAATATGTGATCACCCTTTTCAAAAATATAGTATTGGCTTTTATAATATCTGAGCAGGAAAAGCTTCTTAATTATCTCTACATGCATGGGAAAGTCAATTATTTGCTCGAACAAATAAGATCTAGTTTACATTGTTACAGAAATGACAGTAGTTTCCATTGTTTTAAGCGCGTTTGCGTTTGTTTTTTAAATGAGTGTCTTTCAATCGTTGAATGACATGTGCGTCAGTTATAATTTTATTAGAAAAACATTTAACATCATTTGAAGTTAATCTAGCCAGTGATAAATGATGTAGCAAACTCCTTGACCATGCAATTTTAAGATTCATCATTCAGAGCAAAATTATCTTTATAACGTAAGTAATAAGGTTGAATTTGAATTACATTTACTTGTTTAGATATTATTGTATTTATGTGTGCCAAAGAGATTTATAGTTTATTGAATGTCTTTGATGTGTGCATACATAATTGTGAATCCTACAATGTTCAGATAATATGATCTTAATGTTGTTCATATAATAATGTGCTTTTGGCTGTATACATGTTACTGAGAAAAACCAGTCACATATTAATGAATCTAAATCTTGACCACAATTTAATGATGCTTTAGTTGTCACAATGTTATGTTTTTTTTTGACGGTCATATATTTTTGAAGCCTGAAAGGGCCAATATATTAATGAACTCGACTGTACTATAAAGTCCTAAGATTGTTTGTCCCGAGCTATGCTTCCTTACTCTGCTTTAAAGCTCATAGTATGTTCGTCAGCGCCAACACTTCCAAATCGCCAGGCACCGTCAGTACACAATTAGTTAGTTGTGAACATGGGACTGCTCCTATGTTACGGTGTCTAGTTCAGTAAACTTGGAAAGAGTTTGTTTAATTCTATTAAAATATACACTTTTATAGTACATAATTAGATCATAATTATTTTGTAAGTACTCATTAACGAACGTAGTTGTATTAGTGTTATGTTTTAATGAAACTACAGCTTTCGAATATGGTTTGCGTTTCCACACGTGTGCACGTACTATATTGTTTTGTTCACTCGTTGTATGGCACGGTCTAGAGAACCACCCTCGAGGTCTTCTCGATATCTAAAATGAGCTGCAAGGTATACTGCGATTAGTCGGTGGAACTTCACATATGATCAAAATCAAAGAAAAATCTAAACCTTTTTAGTCGTCGCAAACGCAATGCATGTCTAGAATTTCCAAGATATTATAACACCTGTGAGGATTTGCCCACAAAACTAAAGGTAAACCTGTACTGCACTCCACTTGGCTTGCAATTGTCGTAGTTGCTTCGCATCATGAGCGAGTGTCGGTGCACCTCGCAACGTCTCGTCATGTAGTGCGAGACCATCAGCTGATCAGCTCAAGCTGGTGCCGAGAGGAGACCCGTAGGGCTTACCATATATATGTTAGTGTTGTCTTGTGTCTAGTGGTGTGTTGCACAACTGTTTGTTCATTAACATTGACTGACCGGTGCGTATGTATGTATGTATTGTAGGGCGACTTCACATTCAGCGGAATGGGAGACAAGACGCATAGCACCGACTTCAGCAGCGGCAAGTCAGATAGTAAGTATCCCCCTACTGTATTGTCACCCACATACTGAGTGCTGGGAACATGTTGGTGGCGGGGCACTCGCGGTCGGGCACACGCTAACAGTACATCGAGGCGGATTGTGTCTGACGAGCGCGGTGCGACAGAAGCGCCTGTTGTACTAGCCACAACGATGTTAACGCCTCACTCCCTGCATCACTGTACATTGTAAAATCAGTATAAAATAAAGGTTCAGAGGATAATTGACTTGTTACAACTCCCCTTTTCAAAATTCGGTATTTTGAATGACAATTTCACTCCGTATCCATAAAGAGTAATGACCCTGATGCCGCTCAGAGCTTTGAGTTCTTCCGAACTGACACATTACTGCAGAACGGAGTTTCTGTAGTAGGTATGTAGGTATAATGTGTTTGATTGGCCGCTCGCCGCTACTCTTTTGATTGGCTACTCGGCGGCGCGGCGAGTATCGCGTGTGTCGCGTGTTTGCTCTATGATATAACTGACGTGCGTGGTTGTGTGTTTTGCGCGCAGTGCGGACGGAGCTGTGCAGTAAGTAGCGCCGCCCGCTTGCGCCTCCCGACTCCCCACTCGCCACATGCCGCACGCTCCACGCACACAGCCACATCACACCTTATATTCATAGTCATGTTCTTATTATATTCATATTTTTCTCATTCCTCCATTCTGTATTCTTTGTATCTTAAGCGACAGCTTCAAATTACACATGATAAGGTGTGTCTTGTGGTGTATCTTATCGATAAGTCAGATGAGATGATTTTTAAATAACACACTATAAATTATTATGTTGTCTTATTACGAAAGGAAATGCTTGGCAAAGACAGTATTTAAGCTTTCCCCTCTAAAAATATAAACAGCATTGGTTCGTCTATTTTTCTTTTGTTATATTCTCTAGTACTTAGTTATCTTCTTATAAACCAGTTGTTTGCAATAGGCAATTTCAAATAGTATCGTCCATTTGTTATTAGTCATTCACCCTGTCGATCCGAGTTTCCCTACTCAAGTGCCGACTTCCTCATGTTTTGAAATTTCTCAGCACATATCAGTATTATATCATTTTCGCACCACGCAGATGGTCACCTCGCGCACATGGTCACACAGAGTGCAGCTCCACCAGAGCGCTGTCATCAGCTCCACGCTAACTTCTTGTTGAACTACTGTCGTTCGTAAGATATCATGACACTCGTGACCCGCATGAGCGCTTAGCTTTATTACAACCTAGGCCGTATACTAACTCACACATTCATTGCCTACGCGTACTAAGTATCGTATGGTCGTCTAGCAGCGGTCGGTAGCAACCGTCTCATTATAATGTTGTCATTTCAGTATCTGCCGGCTCCATAACTGATGTGGATCGAAGTGCTGTGGTGAGTACACAAAACTCCTTAGTTTCTAGAACCAAAAGTAGAAATACTTGGTTAGTTGGATAAGAACAGTTTTAAATAACACTACTACCTAGTAGTATGTACACCTGAGAAGAAACTCCTTCTAATGCTCAATACCGGAGTCAATACTCCAGTGAACACAGGTTTAGAAGGGGTTAGACAATTGTTGCACAATGGCAAGTGACAGTAAGTAGGTAACATGTGTGTATGCTCAGACAACGGACGGTGGAGTGGTGATCCGCGGCAGCAGCGCGGTGGGCGTGGGCGGGCGCCACACTAGCGCCAGCGTGGCGGGCGCGGGCGCGGGCGCGGGCACGGGCGTGCGCCGCTCGCTGCCCAACATGGCCACGTCGCACCTGCTGCACGAGCCCGCCAAGCTCTACCCCTACCACCTGCTGCTCATCACCAACTACCGCCTGCCGCCCGACGTGGACCGCCTCAACCTCGAGGTAAGCCCCGCCCTGCCGCCGCCGGCTCTGCGCCGCTCGCACGCAGCTAATGTCCCGGTGTGTTGCAGCGGCACCTGTCGGACGCGGAGTTCGAGGCTATCCTGCAGATCGGGCGCCAGGACTTCTACCGCCTGCCGCAGTGGCGCCGCAACGAGCTCAAGCGTCGCGCGCGACTCTTCTAAGCGCACGCGAGTGTCGGCCTGCCCGCTACACAGACGCGCCGTGACACATTCACATGCCGTATTTATTATTATAGACAGCATTTCACGTTACAAAACTTGCAATTAAAGTAACCGTCGATGGCTCGCTCGTCGCTCACATCGTCACACATCGGCGTGTCTGTGCAGCAGGCATCAGTGGTCGCGCATGTTGCTAATATTCATAGGCCGTGTATGTTGGGCTCTCCATACGATCGCTACGACACGATATCGATGTTATGTTAAGGAGATGATATTATAGCGTTCACATAATAATATATTTATGTAGCATAGCGGGCGCGAGGGGCGCGGGGGCGCGGGTGAGGCTCATGGAGCCGCCACTCGCGCTCACCTTACGATGCCTTGTTTATAAATGAGATATATACAGATACCTAATTATATTATTATATATATATTGTGATTTAGTGTGGGCGCGTGGATTCATTTACTTTAGTGAGAACCAAATATATTACGATATGTAAGATAAATAATTATTTTGATTTAGACTTTAAGTTGGGACATAGATGAGTGTATCGCTATGTATCGGTAGCTATAAGTGTAGCTTTTGTGGGGAGTGGACGATTGTTTTATTTCACTGAGGTGTGTCCGGAAACGGATCGTGATTCTATCATTATAACGTTACATTATAAATCAGAACACAAATAAAATGTCATAATATGTGCAGTGTAACGACGCGCGACCAAACGCACGGCTCCCCGTGTCACCGAGTCCGAGTGAGAACAACTCTACGAGAGTGCAGCTAAACTGACTCTGTGGCCATCTGAGGCGTGGAGTGCGTGTGGGCGCGTGACGTCAGCGCTGCGCTGTGTGTGTGCGTGTGTGTGTGTGTGTGTGTGTGTGCGGAGCGGCGCGGCGCGCACGTGACGCCATCGCCGCGTGCGCGCCGCGTCGTTCTTATAATTACGTCGTTGTTTTTAATTTTATTCTAGGCAGATATTATTTTTGGTTGCAATATAGACAAATTATATTCAAAGTATTGTATTTTTTTTTTCATTAAGCATTTCGATGGCTTACGAGTAAGCATGTATATGATAAGGTAACGTAAGAGTAGATAGCTTACCTATAACTGATATGCCTAGTTTGTTACCATTGCGAGGCGCCACTATCTACTGCGTAGCGCCGTAGTTCTGCATCGCATTGTTTCACTTGAACATGTAGTGATGTGCCACTGTGATGTACACGTGATATATTATATTACAATCGGCTAACACTGTATCACTGCGTAGCTTTATTACGATCATTATCATATCTTCACGAATATAGGTATTCTCAGTGCTGATCTTTGTCAATCTTTTTTTAAAATAAATGATAATTATTTTTAATATCATAATAGGTACGCTCTATTACCGCGGGTTGATTCAACCGTCATAAATTGTTACAATCTATTCAATCAAGTTGTAAATTAAATATCGCTAACATTATTTAAACTGGATATTAAATGATGCAGAGCAGATGATCCATTATGTTAAAGTGAAAGTGTGAGTTAGCGCGCGAAATTCAAGGTTTTTGCGGTTTTGCTATTTACAGGTCAGTATTAGCATGTTTGGTAATAAAAAAAATATTTGCGACTGGAACAAATGCGGATTTACCTAAGCACACCTGTGTCTTAGCTAGATATTGCCTTAAATGTCGTGTTTCAAGAAATAATTTTTGAAATGGGAGGTTTAAATTGATTATTTTAATGATTAAGTATATTATTTTGCGGCGTGCACATAATTGTTTGCTACAGTCGCAAATAACTATTTAAAGACATACTTACAGCCTAATTTTTAATGTTCGCGGACTAGCTTATACATTCTCCTCCAGGACATACTGTTTTTAACCGACTTCAAAAAAAGGAGGAGGTCCTCAATTCGGTTGTATTTTTTTTTTTTTTTTTTTTTTTTTTTTTAGGGTTTGTTACCTCAGTACTCCGTCATTTATGGACCGATTTTCAAAATTCTTTTTTTGTTTGATAGGGTATAGTAGCAGATTGGTCCCATTAGTATCAAAACTCATATCTGATGAGGGATCTTCGAGGAATTGAGGGAACTCCTCAAAAAATATAGGCACACACGCACCGATTTTAACAGTTTTAGTAACAAATCAAGCATTTTCATTTAGAAAGTATCATTTGGTGAAGAAAAACTGATGTAGAAGACAGGCAACGGAACTCTTCAACGCATAACAGCAAATTATTCGCGATTGCTATAGTCAGATGTCTATGCTGAGCTTTTGTATTCTCACAACATAACATTACGCCATTCTATTTTAAAAGGGGCCGGCAGAGATGTATAGATTAATGTATAGATAGAACTTCTTTAGCAATTGTTATCCAATTTCAATGATTCTTTCAAGTTTTGAAAGACTTTCTTTACACACAAAGAAACTAAAAATTACAAAATAAAAACTTTTTTACAAAAAAAACAACCGACTTCTTAAAAAAAAACTAACTGGTGAAAAATAACTCCAGTTTCGGAAGTCGGTGGCCAATAATAACCAAAACAAAACCACCAAAGCCACAGACTTCCGAAACTGGAGTTATTTTTCACCAGTTAGTTTTTTTTTAAGAAGTCGGTTGTTTTTTTTGTAAAAAAGTTTTATTTCGTCATGACAAGTGTGGAAGTATTGCCAACATTGTACACTAAGTGCAAAGGTGCGAGTGTCCCTGACGTGACGCGGCAGTCACACACGAGCTGCTCCTTATTATTGTAAATTGCAAACATTGTGCATTAAAGTCAGCGCGCATATTGACTTAGTCGGTCTTAAACTTAATCGTCTTACCAAGTTTCATATTAATTTATGTATTTATTACTTCCATAAGTAGGCAAGTGTCCACCGCTGACTAATCTCTAGACATAGCAAACGATATCTCGGGATATTGTGCCAGGTGGACACTTTTTCATCGATTACCATAAAATATTAAATGTTCACGAAACTACTACTATTGAATAAATGATGAGCAATGTCAGCTTTCATTGTAATGTATGTGAATGAGAGAACGAGTTAAATTATTATTTATATTGTATTGTATCTAGATGTATATATAGAGTTTATTTTGTCATAATGCTATATTGTCATATGTATACCGGTGTCCCGAACTGGGTCGCGTGAATGTTTCGCTTTGTCTACTATAGAGTGCGGCCCGGCCGCGGCCCGCGGAGTGCGGCGTGTGTCGCGCGTGTGGCGCGTGGCTGCGGTGAGTGGAGGCCGGCGTATTCGTTCGGGACGCGCCATATTCACGCGAGGCCACCCTTTGTCGCACACGCTGACACGACTATCACTTCATACATTATATTCATGCGGAATTTGAGAGATATGTAAGAGGAATTTATCAATGATTTTTAAACGTGAAGACTATATGCTTTTAAAGTAATAAACTTGCATTTCCGATTAATTTTCTGGTTCCTTATTTTTAACTTCCCGAATCCTTCCTTATTACTTAGATCTTGTGTTAATTGCTGACCATGTATAGATACTTGGCGGTAGTGTTGCGCTAAAAATTATATCGGATTACAGTTTATCGATTGTAAATACACACCTATTACACAGTCTAAAAACATACAGTCGTCCGACGAAGCCGGCTAGACAGGGCAATTGTGCGGGTTGTGAGGGGCGAGACGCGGGAAAGCCGCTCCCGCAATTCGAACAAAACGATGTTCGTAGGGCGTGAGCTATTATTCAGGGCTGACTCTCATTCAGTAATTTTTTTAATAATTTGATATAGGTGTCAATTTTGAGAATAATTTGGGTGCTTGTTACAAAAAAGCCATCCTTTTTGAAATCCAAGATGGCGGACGTCATTTTTTTTCTAACTTGATACGAGGGTTAAACTTTCCTTTATGGGCCATCGATTTATAGGTCGGGGAGGGGTGGGGGGGAGGGAGGGGGAGATGGGCTACCCCCCTATTGCATTCCCACACCGCGGAGCCCAATGGTTATGGAGATATCCATGGTTAAAGTTTTGAGGTTAGGTTAGGTTAGGTTAAAACACTAATTTCCATTATTTTAACTCTAATTTCCATATATTTATGGAGCGGGGAGGGTGAGGGTGGCAGGGGCAAAATGAGGTAAATTTTTGGTTTTTCCGTCATGGGTGTCGTTTTCATGGTTTTCGGGTCGTTGATTACGAAAGTGAGCTCATAATGAAAATCCAAGATGGCGCCGAGGAAAATTTTTGGTTCTTCCGTCATGGGTGTCGTTTTCATGGTTTTCGGGGTCGCTGGTTACGAAAATTAGGCCATATTCGTTCGCCCGAGGATCGCGCACGCCAAATGTGGGGTCAGCCTAACCCAAGGCTGAATAAGATATTATTCGCAGCATTCTGGAAACAAAAATTAAAGTTACTTTGTCTCACTCAGTAAGCAAAATCGCATTTTGCTCACTGATTTCAGGCAGCAAAACCTACATGTTTGAGCTACTGAATTGAAAAGAATATTATTTCAAAAACTTACTATGACCAAAATTGTAGAAAATGTAATTTTAAACAATTTGGATACTGAAATTTATCGTGTAAAATTGAAATTAGAGTCTGAGCAACGAAAGCTGACCAATAAAAAAGGCGGGAATTTAAAAAAGTCAAGAGCTGTTAACCCTAGCTATACACTGCTTAAACAGAGTTGATACTATTTATTATTCAAGAAATACTATGCAATATTTAGATCAGTACTTCATGTTCATGTACTAAGACCATAATAACCTTATTACCATGGATATTTATTTGGAATCTGTTAAACCACAATTACGTTAGGTACGTCAACATTGCATTACAATTTTTCACATTGAGCATGATCATTATCAGTACCAAAGTTAAGCTCTAAACGAAAATAGCTTCGTATTTTTAACTTCTGCACACTGAACTTCTCAGCTCAACTATTTTGGCCCAGCCTTATGGAGAAAACGTTGAATTAAATAACAAGTTATTACTATACGTTTTAATAAAATTGAGACCACTGATGAGTGATGGGGAAGATATTTAGTCATAGTCGAAATCGGATTCCAAAAACTCCTGATAATATTGAATCAGCCCCATTGCTTTCTTCGCTGCTACTGCTACTGTTCCGTCTGTTTCCAACAAGTTTAATGAATTCATTCATTTATTCACATAACAATTTACACTGTGTTTGAATTTTGTACTTACATTACATTATTTATTACCCCAAAAAATAAATATTATGGTGGTTGTCTGCGCTGAGACACTGGAGCTTGTTGCTCAATAAAACGAAGGAGTTGTACTTTTAAACCTTGTTATAATTTTGTTCACAATAGGAAACCGTACACTTCGTACTATTCTAATTTTATATTCGTTGAATTTATGTACATACAAAACATAAAAGTTATGTGCGGACCGATGTTCGATCATTTTACAGTTCTAAAGAATTTATATTACAAGAAGTCAGGTAGAAATTTTTCCTTAATTGATTTATGTTCTGTGTGAACTACCGCCAGTGTGCCATTAAGGTCGTCGAGGAGCTTGGTGTTGGTTTTAGCAGGTAAGAGTTCACCCCATATCCCCATCTTTCCTAGACGGGGATCGTCCACGAGGACATCCCCAAAAAAAAAGAAAGTAAATAAAAAAAGTTTCTTAAAACTCAGACCTCCCATTTGATGTTCGTGGCGCGCGCCACGAACATTAAATGGGAGGTCTGAGTTTTAAGAAACTTGACAGCGCTGTCTTCCTTTTTTTGTTGGTCTTTGTCATTAATGTGAAAGTGTATATCATGTGTTATGAAAATTTAATTCTTCTATTCCCAACCAGACTGAATACATATTATATACATTTATTTAACGAAACCCTCAAATCCATTCGGAATTCAGTTATTAAATTTTAGTAGATTAGTAAAACAGTAGTCCTATGGAATTGGACATCACTGCCTCACAGATTATAAAAGACCGAATGACATGAAAGTTTTTATTACTCTGTGATACCGCAAAAGTCGCGCGTGCTTGAGAGTTCGCATTTAGGGAATCAATTTTGATTGTTCTAAATTTCGGATGACTTGTGATAAAAATAGTCAGTGAAAATGATACTTCTAATTCGGTAATTCAAAATCGTAGCCCCCTGTAAATTTTCCTCTATCAGTGTATTTTTTTTTGTGCTGAGTGTCAGTATTTAGTGAGTATTATGAACTTTGAGGACTATGAAACCCTTCCGACCCAAAACTCCGTCACACACATGACTGCCGGAGCAATAGCTGGGGTGATGGAGCATTGCATAATGTACCCGCTCGACTCCGTAAAGGTAAGCATGGCACGCAGCCGGCGGCGCAGCGCAGGCTGCTGCTGTCTGAAGAGTGTCTACCATGCAAACTAACCTAATCAGTGTGACAGTTCGCTCGGCTGGCCTGTTACGCCACCAATTTGTGATTTCTCGTTATGTAAAAACATGTCAATTACCTATTTGTAGACTACGGGGTAACAATTTGTATGACGAGCCGTATATTTTGACCTTTACACATTGTATGATAACCCATATTATTGTATTACAATTTCCATTTCTTAGATTGTTATTAAAATATTGGTATTACATGGTTAATAGACTGGTTTCCAACCAGAGGGTATAGTAACTGACAACATTGATTATACAATTTCTAAACACATTATGAGCCAGCTTGAACCTCATAGTAACCACTCTAATTGAATAATGTTAGTCCAATAAGAGTCATAATTTTGCTGTACAAAGTACATAGATGAAGTGATGAACAAGCTTCTATGTTTCTTAATTCAAATCGAGATTCAAATTTACCAACATGGTTGCTATAGCAATCAATTTAGAAAGAAAATTTTCCTTTAATCTGTAGTCAAACAGATGTTCGAATAGACAAGCAAAACATGACCTTGATTTATGATTACTTGTTATTTTCAATGATGAAGCACTTGCCTGAGACTGTTGTATGTTGTGAGATTGTTACTGTACATTGCACAGGTAACCATTTTCTGTGGCACACCACTAAGTTTTGTTTGTTGCCAGGGTTGCTTGTTTTTGTAGCCCATATAAGTAGCATTCCATATAAAGGCAAACTGTGCTCAGTTTTGATGTTGCTGCTTTTTGGATTATTCTTAAACTGCAACTTAATAGTATAAAAAATTAAGTAATTTCTTTAAGAAGTAACTGCTTTCTACCCTTTTGATGGCCCTGCAGGGCCCATAATAGACTCAATTTTCAAGTCACAAACAAATAATTAGAAATATTACATAAAAATAATGACAACATATGAAAAACAATGAAGTTATTGAGTTTTTGTCTATTATGATGAAAGGTGTTTTGCTGTAAATGTCCTAAATGTGTAAATATGCATAATGAGTAATACGTGTCTGTCTTGTGAGCACACATACTGTCTGACACATGTGCAACTGTGCACGGTGCATGTGCAGTGCACTGTTGTTTCCCCACATAGTAAATAACATTGGTGTTTTCCTCTACATTATTGTGCAACTGTGCACGGCGCATGTGCAGTGCACTGTTGTTTCCCCACATAGTAAATAACATTGGTGTTTTCCTCTACATTATTGTGCAACTGTGCACGGTGCATGTGCAGTTCACTGTTGTTTCCCCACATAGTAAATAACATTGGTGTTTTCTTCTACATTAATGGTATTTTCCTTCCATGTCAAAATTAAATAACAATCTGTGATCTGTTGTTGATTGATAATACTAAACTTACCTAGAGGAGAGGTCATTAGACTGTTGGTATTCAATAAATATATTAAAATTTCCTATGGCTATCTGTGTTGTGATGGCCCAGAGGTTAAGACGCCTACGTCTTATACACGAGGTTGTGGTTCAAATCCGGGCAAGTACCTATGTGACTGTTTCAATTCATATGTACTTTTTAAGTTTATCTTTGACATCATTGACATCGGTAAAGGAAAACATTGTGAGGAAACATGGACTTATAGTCAATATAAATTTGAAATCGCCAATCCGCCTTGAGCAAGCGTGGTGATCAATGCTTTTGCCTTCTCTGAATGAGAAGAGGCCTTTGCCCTGCCCTGGGACAGTAAAAGGCTGGTATTATTATGTCAATCTTGTGTGGCCTGTTTGTTCAAGTTTTATTCATTTTATTAGTTATGATACAAACCTTGTGTGAGATCACTATCTAACTGATGACAATCACACTTGGTTCAATTTGAACTTATCTTTTATATTTCACTACTTAGTTCAAATAAGATTTGTATTTATTATGAGGCACTGAAATATAAAGACAGCCACTGTAATAGCATTTCTGCAGAAATCGTTTTTATTGAGCAGTTTCTAAATATTTAATTTAATTACAAGGTGGAGTAGGTACAGGTGTGAGGTTATGTTATGTGTTTTGCTTATTTCTAGAGTGTATGTGCCCAGAATGCCTGGCATTAATACTACAAGTATGTAATACATCAAATATTCCAGTGACATCTGATAATACCACTGACACAGTCATGCCAAATATTGCTTTTGTGTTTGAGTAAACAACTGCAGAAATGTAGGTACAGACGCCAGCACATCACGCTACCCTAAACTGGTACAATTTTCCCAATGGAACACATAAGTACCTTATTCTATTTGGAATAAAGTTGAAAAACCATCAACGAAATTTTTACACATTGAGGTAGCTTGATGTGATAGCTTGTGTACAGACGCCAGCACATCAACCTACCCCTATGTGTCAAATTTCTTTGATAGGTTTTCACCTTTATTCTTAAGACAATACGGTTCATGATCAATTGGGAAAATTGGACAGTTTGGTTTGGTTGATGTGCGTGCGTCTGTACATAGTGAAATGTCCAATTTCATTTGATTGACCTCACAAAGAATTGTGTAAAAACAATATATAAACAAAGGATTAGGTAAAATTTCATTTATTACAAAAGTACCTTTGCACTTTAATATAAATAGTCACATTGTGTAAGGTAACTGTATAGTGCATCAGTTACAAGTTACAATAACTCATGACTGTATTAATGATAGGGCATGGACTTAACTATAAGTAATACAAGTTAAACAAGTGTAATGTTGCTTCCTTAAGGAAAATGGCTGCATTCCAATGTTTGTTTTTGTAATTAAACTTAAGCCATTCAGTGAACAGGCACATTTATTATGACATTATTATTATAAAAAAATAAAAGAATATTATTGTTATTTATCTCAATTATAATTTGGACACAAAAATAATAATTTATGTAGAATAATAAACATTCTGTGGAATTTTGACAAAACATATTATGATTTAGTGTGATACGCTATATGAGGAAGTACTCGGCCTTGTTCGCGTTCTGCCAGCACACCTGCGTCTTCCAAGCAGTGTCGCAGTCGTCAGCCCCGCGCTGCGTGCCGCACGCGCGCAGTGCCGGCGCGTTGTGCGCCGCCAGCTCGGGCGGCAGCAGCGCCAGCACCGCCTCGATGTCCACCTCGCCGTCCGACATCATGCCCGCCGTCTCCATGGTGCACTTGATGTAGCACTTGAGCTTGTCGTCCGCCATCAGGTCGGCGCCGCCGTTCACCTTCTCCACCAGCGCCACGTCGGCGCCGGTCTCCGCGGCGCAACTCTCGCGCACCATGCGCGCCAGCTCCGCCATGTCCTCGTCCATGGCCACCGCCTGCGCCGTCGCCAGCGCCGCCGCTACCAGAACCAGCGTCCGGAAGCACATTGTCGGAGAAGTTAGCGGACACTAATGATCCAGCCCCGTCGCCAGCACTTTATATAACTATCTGCTCAATGTCAACCTGATCTGTGATCACATGGATCGAGTGATGCCTAAATTACACGCTCCTCGTTAATATCCCGTGATTAAAAAATATTGTTTGTTCGTAAAGTGTACTGCTATAGAGGAAACTGTAATTTTTCATCGATGTGTAGAATCATGGGAAAAAATAACAGACTTGCTAAAGCGAGAATTACAGGCTACAACGTTTATTTTTTTATGGTAAATCTAACAATTGTAGGTTTGTCTGTAAAACAGATTTTTGAGGTGTCATTTATGTTAAACACATAATAAGGGAGTACTGCGTGCCTAGCGTCGAAGGTGACATGCTCAGCTCACATAGAGCCTGAGTGCCCATGCATGTGGAGCGCGCCGCCCGGCGCGGGGTCGTGGGAAGCCAGGCGGAAGTTTCTTATGATTCACTTAGGATTCTGTAATGGATGCTGCGCATGCGTAGATGTGTACTGCTAACTAGTGAGAGCTCATTGACTAACTGTTAGCATGTTGTTACAGACTCGGATGCAGTCTTTACGGAGTGCCAACAACAGCTCCATCTCCGAGACGTTCCGGCACATGGTGAAAAAGGAGGGGCTACTCAGGTAACACACGCACTCATTAATAACTTAGCTTGGGATAATAGATGCAGTTTCACACCCAGGACTAAGCGTCCACAACCGAACCTGTATAATTTAGAAACAGGAAAAACTAAAACGTAATCATTACAGTGCGAACTTCGATACAGTAATCCGACACTTTATTCTTCACACGATCATCTCACATGCTTCACAAGTACATACTTACAGTGTAACTTATAATAAAAAATACAACCGACTTCAAAAAACACTAACCGGTGTAAAATAACTCTAAATTAGGAAGTCTGTGGCTTTGGTGGTTTTGTCTCATTCATGATTGGCCACCGACTTCCGAATTTAGAGTTATTTTACACCGGTTAGTGTTTTTTGAAGTCGGTTGTATTTTTTGTAAAAAAGTTTTTATTTAACAATTTTTATTTTTTTTATTTTTATATGCCTAGATGATAATTTTTATCCATTTCTACAACACATATTTACATATTACAATCAAACAAATAAACAACAACTGTTCGCGATGAAATCAAAAAGTAAAATTCATGAACAAAAATTTTCATAAAATTAAAACTACCAGACCAAACTATGTCATTTTTTTATGAGACCAAAAAGGAACTAGTCCGCATCAAACTAAAAAAGAATCACGTAAATCGGTATTTATATCTCAGCGTAATCGGTGAACATACATACAAAAAAGTGTTTAAAAATAAATTAAATTTTCATAAAATTGTTCATAAAATGAAAACTACCGGGTCAAACTATGTTATATTTTTATGGGATCAAATGGCAGCTATTTTGCATCGAAATCAAAAAGAATCACGTAAATCGGGTCATTAATCTCGGAGTAATCGGTGTACATACATAAAAAAAAAAAAACCGATCGAATTGAGATCCTCTTGAAGTCGGTTAATAAATACGTCACCGACGCCTGTGGCCCCACTCTTGGCAAAGGCTTCTTCTCATACAGAGAAACCACGAGAATTAATGTACCTAAATATTCTTATTTTTATTTGGTAAACCAAACGTTATTTAGGTACCAAGTACTTGATTCACCAAGTACTGCCGAAGGACCTTGGCAAACAGCGTCATTCGTAGTGGTAATTCTGTCACTTGCTCTACTGGTGGTGGCGTCGTCTGCGACACCGGCTGCACGTGCTCTGTGTACCGACACGCTCGTTACTAGTCAACACGGTTCAGGTGTGGTTAAAATTCGCTTAGCTCTGGTTCAGTATATTAATATTTTAACGCAAACAGCTACACTTCTACTACGTTGCCTTATCTTTTTTTCCTAACCACTCGACTGCTTCTTTTGAATTCAAACGTCTAAACCACACTTTTCCCGAGAGTATGCTTACAAACATTCAAACTCACTTTAAACAAACCAGCAGCCAGTCCAGGAACCAACCGTGCTGTCATTGTTTAGGGCTTCGGCCTTATATAGCTGTATATGCATAAGCCTGTAGCTTTAAAATGGAAGGTGAAAGTTCCTTTATTTTGCCTTTAGCCATTATACTTTGCATGTCGCTGATACCTATATGGGTAATGTGGCTGAAACGTCTGACCACTCAACGACGCCGAGCGGTAGCAGTAAGTCGTTAGAGTTGTTTAAGGATAGAGACATTTGTGTCGGTATCATCCGAAACGAATCCGGCCTAATTTTCGTGCGTTTGGCACATCTTGTACATACTTTCCACTTAAGCCAAATAGAATTAGTGAGATCCCCGCCTGCGATAAGTCGGAGCGTTATGAATTTATGATGTGTTTTAGTGCCTCGTCCTTTTCAAAATCGATCTGCTCTTGCTTTATAATATTAGTATAGATATAGATTATTATATTATTATTATTATTATAGTAATAATAGTATAGATTATCTTAGAGAATGCCGTAAATTCAAGTGTTATTTGCTTAACCTTTTGCAGAAAGAACAGCCATTTTATACTTCTACATTATGTTCAATTTCAGTAGTAAAATGTCCTAGTTAACTATTCTGTTTCAGAATGACCAATATGATCATAGTATGGTTAGAATGCTTGTCTTCAAAATGATTCGTTACTATTTCTTCAAATAGTCGTGTTAAATGTTCGACTTGTTAATACACTACATAATATATTTTCGACAAATGTTGCGTGTAGTCGTTCTGTACGTACCTACTACAGACCATCTTTCCATCTACTCGATCTTTACTCGTACAAATACATCTTACTGTAGAAGATGACACTAGCCACCTGGATTTAATTGGTAGTTTGTATTAAAAGCAAGGGCTTGAACATTGAGCATCAGACAATTTTACTTGAGAATAACATTTCGCCTGCGTGTGCGTGTGCCCTAGGAAGAACAAACAGGCAGCGCGATAGCCCTGTTAGCTTGCAAACAGACACCACCACCAGCCTGCGTGCTAGTGACAATGTCCTTCAGTTGCCTAGCGCGGTGCGCTGGGCGCTGGACGCTGCTGGGTATATGTCTGAGACTACGTCGATCCCGCCACTACATCTAGACATTACCAGCCGGCGACAGGAGTGCATGTAAATACCGCATATACACATTAACAGTGAATGTGTTACGCAGTTGAATATTTATTTTATTTAATTATCATTATTGAGAAACCGCGTGGTATGTGACTGTGCTAGCGTCACTACTTATTGTAGGCACTACAGCACGCGAGGTGCAAATCTTATCTCCACCACAATACCTACACACATTTAGGTCAATGCTGCCTCGTATCGCCGGAACCCGGGCTATCAGCTCCACAGATTCTCAACTGTATTTGGCACGTTAGTGGGCAAATGAACTATGAAGCACGAAACATCAAATGAAGGGTATTCATTAGTAAAACCAAGTGACAGCAATCACAGGGTAAGGTTTGGAGACCTTTGCATCTGATAATTTATATGCCAAAACGTTATCTAGACGTGCCTGATTGCAACGTGCAACCTGTCTGATCGCATCGCAGTCTCGTGGTGATGGACCGAACCTAGCTGTAGTACGTGCAGAGCCCGCAACAGCACACTCACAGACTCACAGCCAAGCCTTCTGCAACGTGGCGCCTGCATTATCACTTATCACACGGCACTCGCTATCGGTGGTGTTATCTGTTATCAGCGTACGTGAGGCTGCGCCGCCGCGCACCCATCTGCTGACTGCCCTTAGCATTGTACTCGTTATCTTTGGCGTGCTATGCCATAAATATATTATTGATAGCCGTCTCTAAGTGGCCAACTGCTGATATGGCAGTTATCTTTACAAACAATAAACCGCCTTTAGAATAGATGCAAGCTCTGCAAGATAAATAGTAGGTAGGTTATGCAAGAACCACTTTAGGAAAAGTGATTTGATATCTGAAGTGTTCGGTCGTTCGATGATCGGTAGCGCAGTCGTGGAACGCGATCATCTCCGTCTGTAAAATAATAATAATAAAATTGTTTTATTCGGACAACAAAGGAATCATACATGCTTTGCAATTTGCATTTACTTAAACACTAGGATTAGTAGTTATAATTTTATATATTACTAGCTGTACCCTGCCACGCTTCGCTGTGGCCCATTGTGATTGAATGGTTAAAAAAAAGAGAAAAACAATTAAATAAAAAATTTAAAAAACCCCCATCGCAAAAAGTAAAACATTTAAAAAGTTAAAAATAACACTAGCCATGAAATTTTACTTCACGTCGGGGTAACCCTTAAGTAAGGAATGTTCCTAGTACTTGTAGGTATGTAGGTAAGTACTTATTTTAACGGTACCCCGACGTTACGTAAAATTTCATGGCTAAAGTGTTATTTTTAACTTTTTAAATGTTTTACTTTTTGCGATGGGGGTTTTTTAAATTTTTAATATAATTTTTATTTTAAAATTAATTAATTACCTACGCATTAATTTTGTTATAAAGAGATAACAGTTATGAGATTTTTTCAGTGCATTTTATGTAGAGTCAAATGCTGGTTAAAACGAATCCAAGCACGACATATCTGCTATTAGTTTGTCAAGAGTCTACCTACTAGTGTGCTGGATAGCCTGGCTGCAGCATCAGCTCATCCTGTTGCCATCAAGACATTGTGTGCAGAATCAAATGCTGGTTGAAATGAATCCAAACACGACAAATCTGCTATTATTTTGTCAAGAGTCTCCCTACAGGTGTGCTGGATAGCCTGGCTACAGTATCAGCTCATCCAGTTGCCATCAGTGCATTGTGTGCAGAATCAAATGCAGGTTAAAATAAATCCAAACATGACATATCTGCTGTTATTTTCCCAAGAGTGTTTTAGTCTGCTAGATATCCTGGCTGCATCAGACCAAATACACCATAATGTTGCTTATTAATATTACACACATGGGTGTTTGAAATTTTAAGACACACATATGTTTGTAAGTAAAGTTAATACCCATAGACGTCTAAAATAGCAACGGTAGCTAACACAAAAGAGCTGATAACCTTGAAACGGCTGAACCGATTTTGATGAATTATATCTAAGAACCATCGCAAGAAACCCTGCTTTCAAATAAAAAAAACCGCATCTAAATCGGTTCACCCGTTTGGGCGCAGACAGACAGACAGACTGACAGACACACACAGCGGTGAAACTTATAACACCCCTCTTTTTGCGCCGGGGGTTAATGACGTGTGGCACTCGGAGACTGCCGCGGTAAAGCTATTGCATAGCATTTTTTATCAACTCCTCTCCTCTCCCCCTCCCCATTTCTCTCCTCTCCCTCTCCCCCTCCCTCCCATTCCCCCACACCTCCCACGCCCCTCCCTCCCCTTCCCTCACCCCTCCCTCATTTTCCCCTCCCTTCCCCTCCCGACCCCTGCCTCTTCCCGTCCCCCTCTCCCCTCCCCTCTTACCTCCTCCTTCCCATTCCCACTCCCCTCCCCTCCTACTCCACCCCCTCCCTCTGTCGTCCCCCTTCACACCCCTCCACATCCCTCTCCTGCCCCTTCGTCCCTTCTCACAATCCCCCCTTCCCTCTCACAATCTCCCCCTCACCCTCCCCTCCCCTTTCCCCTCCCCACTATCACCACTGTGCCTGTGTTAGGTTATTTTCGTTACGGAATTTCTGTATTCGGTTTACAGTACACGCTCAAGGCCCGTGATAGAAGCTATGCAATAGCGTAAAAAAATATATATATAAAAACCATCCTTGATACGCATTATACTATCTAGGGCTTGCAAATATTCGACAATTTTGCAATTCGAATATTCGATTTTTTTTGGGGTATATTCGAATAATTCGAATATTGTCCGAATATTAAATAAAAAAATTAAGTTTCATAGAAATCATGTCCTTTAATTTCTAAAAAGTGTTTATTCTCTAAATCAAAATAATACTAGTTAAAGATAAAATTCAAAAAAAGACCATTGAATGAAATTGTGAATGTGCCAAGTTCAAAACTGCATAAAAACTTTTTGCTCGACCTAATATAAAATTTGAGCTAGGACCAAACGAAACTGAAAATACAAGGTGGGCCAATAGATGTGTCCAGAAGTGTAGGTCCGGTGGGACGACGATATGGGGATGTCCTCCGCCCCCCACGCAGCACGCAGGACCAGAACTAGTGTGCCACGCGTTCCCCTATTACGTCATGGAGGCAGTTCTACGCTCACTCTCTCGCAGACCAATTAGGTCAATGTGGTCCGTATAGGCGGTCCGGCACTGGCCGGGAATTGTGGAAGGCGCACAAGTTCCCATGATCCTCGGTTGTGATGTGGGAGGGGAACAACAGGTTGATACCTAGTCATCAAACGTCGGACAGTCCCTCTCGCTCGCTTCAGGGCAGAGAACATCCATGAGGATTCCCCACCTCAAACAAAAAAATTAAGTGGAATTAACACAGTCGGCTTCAGAACCCTCTTGTTTGAAAATTCTTGTTACCGCCTGTCAACGTTATTGATGCCTTTACATGTGTGACGCAAGAACAACAAGACTTCATTACAAAAGCAAAAACGGGACATTAACTGAAACCCCGCATACCTACATTGAGGTCAAAGACAGAGGTGACGGTCAGTCGTCCAGTAAGCCATCGCAGTCATGAATATGTAAGCGCAGTGCCGCGACGGCGCGCGGCGACTGTCCTCCGTCCCGCCCGGCGGCGCTCCTCTCGTCGTTTTAGTCGTTTACTCGGGTGCGTGTCCATGATGCGTCGCTATTACGCTGGCAGTGACAGATTGTACACAGACAACAGTCATTAGTTACAATATGGTGGTCCTTTAGTGTTATTGTGCAATGTAAACTCTTTAGTGAGTACATGACACGAAATTGATAAAAGAATGTTTTATATATGTCAGTTTGGTTTTGTTGTGTCAAGTAAAAAAGTGTATTAAAATAAAATTAAATATTATTGATTGTACTCTCTTAAAAGACTTTCTGATTTTATCTATCTGGCTGCTGAAGACTTTTATTCCACAAATAAGGTACATGCATTAGGTTACGGGCCAGCTTAAAATCTTTCCTGTCAAGATGGATAATTTTACCACTAAGATTCAAATCGGTCAGCTCAAAGGTAGTGAGAATTGGGCTACGTGGAAATACAAAGTTTCCATCATGCTGCGAGGCACAGAAGGCGCCATGGAGGCCGCTACTGGAAAGCTTTGCAAACCAATTTTGGGGACAGAAGATGGTGCACTGATGGCCTATAATGCAGAATTGCTGAAGTATAGGAAGGCAGACAGAAACGCCCTACTTATCATGACTAGCAATATGACTGAAGAGACTCTTACGAAAGTCATGCGTTTTGAAACAGCACATGAAGTATGGCAAGAACTTCATCGATTGTTTGATGGTCAGTCCGAAGACAGAGCATACACACTATGCATGCAATTCTTCAGTTTTAAAAAGAATTCCGAGGATGTATCTACCATGATGTCTAAATTGAAAAATATTTGGAATAATTTGAATGCTGAAATTTTGAAGACTGATCCTAACATGAAGCTGCCGGAAATGTTCTTGATCTGTAAAATTCTAGATTCCCTCAATGAAAAATTTTTCAGTTTCAAATCAAGTTGGATGCTACTAAACAAGCAAGAGAGGACTATCGAATCACTGACCGCACAACTGTGTGGGTATGAGAGGGCACTAGGTGGTCATATTGAAGAGACTGAAGAAGTGCTCGCCTCTACCTCTAAGGTGCAGTTTAAACCGAAATCAAAAGACGAGTACTTAAGGTGCAGGTACTGCTCAGAAAAAGGCCACCGCATTAAAAACTGCAACAAGTGGATTAAAGATGGCAGACCGAAGAAACCTACACCGTCTTCGTCGAAGCAGCAGCAAGTCCAAAACATTACGTTAATGATTTATACTTGCTCAGAAGAGAAAGACGCTGAAAATTGGTACGTAGATAATGGTGCCACGACTCATGTCACCAACAGGGAAGACGTATTCACAAATTTTGAGAACTTTGGTTCAAACCACACTGTTACGACGGCAGATGGCACTGTAGTTCCTGCAAAAGGGAAAGGGTCTGTGGTAGTTCAAACCAATGTTAATGGCAAAGTTATGAAATTAACCCTGAGTGATGTCTGGTATGTTCCGAAGCTTACCAAGAATCTACTATCCATGTTAGCTGCACAAGATAAACTGCAAAACAGTACATTTATTTCCACTACAAAAGAGTGCAGGCTGGAACTAAATGGTCAGGTTATAGCAGTTGGCAACAGGAATCACAATGGAGGACTGTACAAGTTGCACATGAAGACAGTTCTGCCAAAACAACCTGTAGAAATAAATGCTGTTAATCCATCAAGCTTACTCCAGTTATATCACGAAAGATTTGGTCACCAGAACAAAAGATATGTAAAGGAACTTGTTAAGAGGGAACTGGGGATTAATCTTAATTCAGACGATGATATACAGTGCGAGGGCTGTATTTATGGAAAAACACAGCGACTCAAATTTGGCAAGAGGGATAGAGCTACTATGCCTGGAGAGCTAGTTCACGCTGATGTATGCGGACCATTTCCCGAAAGTTACTTGAAATATCGCTACTTTGTCCTTTTCAAAGACGACTTCTCCGCGTTTCGTTACGTTTACTTTATTCGTAACAAAAGTGAAGTAAAGGACAAGCTTATTCAATTTTTGAAAGAAGCTAAGAACGCCGGACATACAGTCAGAACGTTATTGAGCGATAATGGTGGCGAGTTTGAAAATAAAGCTGTTCGAGAGGTGCTAAATAAACAAGGAACCATCCAGCGACTCACGATGCCATACACCCCAGAGCAGAACGGATGCGCAGAACGAGAAAATCGGACTCTTGTAGAAACCGCTCGATCCTACATGCACTCGGGACAGGAGTTTCCACAAGCCTTGTGGGCAGAGCTTATCAATACAGCTGCTTACGTTCTCAATCGCACGGGACCCACGAGAGAAGAAGGGAAAGTACCGTATGAGCTGTGGCATAGGAAGAAGCCTAAGATCTCACACTTGCGTGTAATTGGTAGTGAATGTTACTTTCACATTCCGAAACAAAAAAGAAAGAAACTACATAAGAAGGCTGTTAAGGGCAGACTTATTGGATACGATAGCGACGACGGATATCGCATCTGGAATGGAAAAAAGACCGAAAGATCCAGAGATGTCACTTTTTGTCCAGGCATCGAATTGAGAATCCCAACTGCAATACCCAGTCCTGAAGAAGACATTAATTTACAACCAATAAGCGGTGAGACAGAGGGAGATTCCGATTTGATAGAGACAGAGGGAGTGATCTTCTCGGAGGATGATTTTCCGAGGCAGTTAGCTTCTCCAATAGGACAGCTGGATACTCAAGATGACGAGTATAATGAACGTGCTCTAGAGGGAGAATATACACCTGACAATGACAATGCTGTACCAACAGATCACGTTCAAGATGCTTTTGAAGAAGAAGAGTTCATAGATGCTCAACAAGAGATTAGAGAACCTGAAATAAATAGATATAATTTGAGAGACAGGAGAACTCTTAGACCTCCACAGCGGATGAAGGATTATGTCTGTCTGATGGACACTGATAACTTTCCTGAGACTTACAAAGAAGCGTTAGATAGAGAGGATAGTGATGAGTGGCTAAAGGCGTTAAATACGGAAATGGATTCGCTGATGAAGAATGAAGTATGGAGTCTTTGCGAACTACCGCCCAACAGAAAGGCACTACCGTGCAAATGGTTATTTAGGATCAAACGAAATCCAGATGGATCTATAGATAAATATAAGGCGAGGTTAGTAGTGAAAGGATTTAAACAAAAGAAGGGTCTGGATTACGAACAGACGTTTAGTCCCGTAGCAAGACTGTCCACAATACGTGCACTTTTAAGCGTTAGCGCTCAGGAACGGCTGCATCTTGTACAATTTGATGTTGCCACTGCATTCCTGAATGGAAAATTAATGGAGGATATTTTCATGAAGCAACCTGATGGTTTTGGTGATGGTACTACGAAAGTATGTCGCCTAAATCGTAGTTTGTATGGTTTGAAACAAGCACCAAGGTGCTGGAACAGTTGTTTTGAAGGCATACTGCTAGACATGGGATTCAAACAAAGTGACGCCGATTGTTGTCTGTTTACTAAGAAGATCGGACAAAAGAAAATACTCATTACTTTGTACGTTGATGATGGTCTAGTAGCTGCTACAGATGAAGAGTTGGCGAACGAATTCCTAGAAGATCTTAAAAAGAAATTGAAGATCACTATAAAACCTGCTTCATACTACTTAGGACTTCAGATTAAGACCACAAGTGATGGTTCAATAACTATAAGTCAAGAAGCCTATCTGAAAAAGATACTGCAGCGTTTTGGAATGGCCGACTGCAATCCAGTCTCTACCCCGATAGAGAAAGAAGGTGTTGAGACAGGGAAAGTGGACCCTGCTGAGAAAGAAAACAAGTTTCCCTATAGAGAGGCAATCGGTGCCCTTGCTTATTTAATGGTAGGCACTCGTCCAGACATAGCATATGCAGTAGGAGTAGTCTCCCGTAAGTTAGAGAATCCTACAAAGGAAGACTGGAACAAAGTCAAAAGAATATTTCGATACCTGAAAGGGACCATATCTCTTGGACTAACATACGGTAGTGGGCCTAAACAGTTAATAGGCTATAGCGATGCTGACCACGGAGGAGACTCTACCACTGGACGATCGACTACTGGCGTAGTGTGTTTATACACTGGAGCAGCTGTGTCTTGGCTAAGTCAACGGCAAGCCACAGTTGCTATATCCACAACAGAAGCGGAGATAGTTGCTGCTAGTGAGGCTGCTAGGGAACTAGTATGGCTACAAAGAATTTTTGAAGCAATGACGGATTTAGAAGACATACCAGTCCTCAAAGTGGATAACGAAGCCGCTATAAGACTAGCACACAACCCCGAGTTCCACAAAAGGACAAAGCACATCCGCATCAGACATTTCTTTGTTAGAGAAATGGTACATGAAGCAACCCTCATGGTTCATAAGACAGCTTCGGTAGACCAGTTAGCTGATGTCTTAACTAAGGCAGTTCCAAGACCTCGACTTGTGGATTTACGCTCAAAGATTGGAATGCATTAGGCAACCATTATACTTTTAATCAATTTGGGAAAGTGTTATTGTGCAATGTAAACTCTTTAGTGAGTACATGACACGAAATTGATAAAAGAATGTTTTATATATGTCAGTTTGGTTTTGTTGTGTCAAGTAAAAAAGTGTATTAAAATAAAATTAAATATTATTGATTGTACTCTCTTAAAAGACTTTCTGATTTTATCTATCTGGCTGCTGAAGACTTTTATTCCACAAATAAGGTACCTGCATTATTTAGGAGTCGAACTGATAACTGGAACGGAAAAAAAGGTTCTTACCACTCATAGCGCTGATGGTTGCGGCATTCTCCCTGGACGATTATAGAACTCGTTGGATAAATTACGACTTCTAAGCGATTTGTTATGTAAAGATACATATAACTTAGGACTAATCGTCGAAATATATTATGACTTAGGACTAATCGTCCGCCATATCATTTAAAATGTACGCTCGCTCTCACCGCTTTCCCCGATTAGTGCTTCGTACTCCTAGCAACGCTAACCTAGTCCCTCGTCAAGTACACATTCGGTTAGGCTGCACCATCAGCTTGCTGATGCATATTATTCCTTGATCGGCGCGCTCCGGGCTACAGACGTGTAGAGAGAGGTCAGTGACGCGCGGCCCCCCGCGAACCAGGCGCGATAACGTCGTCCAGGTTATTGGGTCACACACGTAACAGAGCCACGTTATCTCGGGCGTGATTCGCAGCCGCCTTCGTCTAGTACTCGATAATCTCGTAATCACAAATTATCTCGTCACGTGCGTCAAAACGGACAGTGAAAGTGCTGCGGATTGATGAATGATCGAACGTCGCTGCGTCTCCGATGCTAGTTCCGTGAATTATAACTTTTACTAGAGTAAAAATCTAGCTAAGTACTTAATACCTATTAAAAGTCGGAAAAAAGACCTCTTCTTTCCGACTTTTACCCGGATCATCATTAAGCGTCTATGTCACTGGAAACAGTTTCCAATATACGTTAGTTCCTGTACGCACTGTATCTACAGCATCGGTCATGATATTCCGAAAATAATATTGTCAAGTGCGGCAGTAATTATTAACTATTTAGGTACGAAGCTTTATTGTGACAGGGGTAAAAATGTATAGTTTTTTTTTTAAACAATAATCCATATATCCCTATTAATTCTCCGTCGAACTTTCAGTGCAGTTTAGATTTGATTGAATGGTGTACAACTCGTGTTGTACACCATTTAATCAATCTTCTATAATCGCATCTTTTCCACAATGGTTTCCAAATAGGTGAACTATTTGGCGATTGGTGCTGTTCACAAATTTGCCCAAACCAGCTGAGTTACGAGCATGTCCGCCTGCTTGTTGGAACTTGAAACATGTTGGCTGTGGCCTGTAGGACATGGTCGCCGCGCGTCATCTGATCAGACGCAGCAACTATCTGGTAGTAATTAGTTATCTTCATCTGTATGTGGTAGTTCAGAGGTCTCCGAGTACGAAGTGTCGCGATTGTTGTTATCGACCCCGAACCAATTAACGTTACTTAAGTAACTTCAATGACGTCAGACGCATTTTACAACCTTCAAGGATTTTTAAACGACTTCAAAAAAAGGAGGAAGTTCTATGTTCGTGTGTATGTTTTTTTTTTTTTTTTATGTATGTTACCTGATTTCTCCGCCATTTGTTGACCGATTCTCGAAATTCTTTTTTTGTTTGAAAGAGTAGACTCCTGAGGTGGTCCCATTTTAATTTGGTGAAGATCTGGCGCTGATCTTCGGAGATATACAACGGAACTCTTCAAAAATAGACGGCAAATCTATCGTGATTGCTGGAATCGCTTGGATGTTTATTGTTTATACAACATCATGAAGTATCATCAAGCCTGTATGCTCAGAGGGGTAGGCAGATGTGTTCAATATACCTAGATTTCGACAGTTAGGTATGTTAAGTTTCATTTATTAGGGTTAGGTGGATAACCCTATTATTATGTTAATTGTTAACATGTATTGTTAACAATTAACAATATAAAATGAATTCATGGCAAATGATTGTATGGGAACAACTAAAAATGGAAAAATAAAAAACTTTTTTACAAAAAATAAAACCGACTTCAAAAATAACACTAAACGGTGTAAAATAACTCTAAATTCGGAAGTCGGTGGCCCATCAAGAATAAGACAAAGGTACCAAAGCCACAGACTTCCTAATTTAGAGTTATTTTACACCGTTTAGTGTTATTTTTGAAGTCGGTTTTATTTTTTGTAAAAAAGTTTTAATAAAATATTCTTAAAGAAGAAATTAACGTGTGTCGTGTAATAGCGAATTTTATAAATATCGTATCGCTAACCTCACTTCGCCTGTTATTTAGGGAGGTAGGCAGGTTTGATTCGAGGATCCTTGTTCTTCAACATAAGGCTTAGAAGCAGTGTGCCGCGGCAGCTTGGCCTGAAGAGGCTGTAGACGACTCGCTGGATATATCGGCAGAAACTCATTGTTTCTGATATCTGCTGTCTATTTCAAACATCAAACCGCTCGTGAAGATAGCTGTATCTCTGGAGAAGAATAGACGCGTCACTGTCGTTTGCTCCCTGGCAGACGATCAAGTTTTCAGGTCAACAATATTGTGTGTCATACGAACTCTAGCTAAACGATTCAATTACGTGTTCGATAGACACACAAGTTGTACGCCGCGCCTGCGCCGTTTGAGGGGCGGAACGTGGTACCCACCAGTGGAAAACATTGATTTATAGCTACTTCGTACACACTCATTCATTGCAGCTTTTAATTACAAAGTAGCAGCCAGTTATCAGTCTCGGTGCACGACTCTCGTGCAAACATACTCACAAGCAGTAAGTTATACATTAAGTAAACACCAATTACCCGGCAAACAAGGCGGCGACGTGTACATACTTATACCAAATACCTATTTGTGGATAAAACTATAGAAATAAAGAATAACGTCGCGATATCGCGGCACAAGACAGATGGGTGCGCAGGCGCGACTGATAACCTGCGATGTTGATGTTGTAATAGCCGCGATATCATTTCGGTTCCTTTTGATTGGGTCGCGACTCGCGCCACACATCGGTCGACCGGTTGTGACCGATTGCTATTGTCGGAGTAACGAACGCCGTACTTACTCAATGTATCTATTCAAATATGACATCTTCGTCTGTTATCCTGTGCCACTCCAACTTTCCGTGGAGCCGATACCACCATTTTAGCTGTTGCCAGCAGTTCACGCCTTGGCAGTGTTATCAGTGGCGCTCACTCCCTACAGCTTTGTACTTGTGCACAGAAGCGCCGGACGTTTAGGGATGCTGTCTCATTGAACCGCAACAGTCAGTAGAGGCACCTGGGTATTCATAAATAATTAGTTTAATAACATCATTAATATTTGTATTATACATCTCATATAATTTTATCAGTTACAGTCAGCACGGCGAGTACAATTACTGTTATTTGTACTGTTGTAGCTCGTTGTCGTTGTATTAATACATTTATATATTTTGAATGCAATATTTGTAGAGCCCGGCGCATCTCTAAGAAATTTAAGATAAAATTATGTCAGTGCGCCGCACAGTGGTCCGGATTTTCAAAATGATGGACTTAGGATCGAAGATGAATATTTCACTAAACAAAAAATGGTATCGAATAGTATATTTAACGCTGATCAATACTTATTACTACAATTTTTCGATAAACTTGCTCCTTCACGTCAAAAAAAAATATTGAAAAAAAAAATGTATGGGAGAAAATCTATTTTATTTTTTTTCTCCGGCTAGTATCAAAGTATAGCAACCAAACCTTATGTTCTAGTAAGTGCTTGTTGCCCTTAATACGATGACATATAATTTGCTTGCGTATCTCTGCGGCCTTGGCTCCTACGATGATTTAAAGTTTCAAATTTTTAAGTCTATTATGCTTAATGTTCTTGACGATTCATATTAAAAAAAACGGTTAGAAATATGTAAGATAAAGCCCTGAAAAGGGCTATTTTTAGAAGTCCTATTTCAGGTAGTCCTGAAAAAGACTATTCTAATGAAACAACTTATCTAACTAATTCAATTTCTACAATAACAACATCACTAAATCTTTCACGTTTACGCTAATGGATCGTCAACTCCTGCCTGCAGCTCCTGCAGATCCATATTTTCGGTTTCTCCTGTTGCTACCTCAGGCAACAACACATGCTCTTTAACATCCGAAAAGAAATCAAAATGTTTTGAGTTGTTGTATTTTGGTCGAATATGGGATAAATATGGGTCCGAACTAATTAAAAAAATATGCAGCAAGTCTTCGTTGGCCTTCATCCTGTTAAACTTTCTTGTGTGATATTCACGAACTCTTCGAAATTCTTTATTTCTTGCTTCACTAGCTTCTTCAGAAAGAATACCAATAGGTAGGAAGCCAAAGTGTTCGCAAATATCTGCACCGTGTATGAGCAGCTTGTGCACACTTGTGGGCATATAAAACCATGGGCATAAAAAACATCTCAGCTGTATCTCGACAATAAGTTCTAAATTTTCCAATATCTATAATACATCCAGATGAAATTGTTTGAAGAATAACCGCGAAATGCTTTAGAAGGTCTTTATCAATATTGGTAATGTCGGCAGATTTCTCATTATCTCTAAAAAACCTTCTGGCTGTATTTCCGTCGTTTGTGGTTCCATAGCCTTGCTTAACAAAATCCACAAGTATTCCCATTTGCTGCTTGAATTCTTCATGTGTCGATGATCGCAGCTTTTAGCTCCTTGTTAGCACTTCGTGCAGTCCACATTTTGAAGTCCATGTTGTATGATATATGTAGAATACACTCCATACAACGTATCCACATATGAAGAGTAGAAAGTCCATATTTATAAACATTTTATCGTACAGGACTTGAAAATACTTCTAACAGCTTGTTCATTTCAGTCGGCTTAGCAAGGCAAATATTGCAGGTAGATGCAGATGAAGTATCCGTTATAATAGTGGCCACTTTTCCGTCGATCATTGTCATATGAATGGTCGTGATTAATTTCCAGCCACTTTGTAGGACCAATAACATCTATTTCTTCTTTCAATGAAGCTTCTTCTTGCTTGATATATTCTGCTGTCTCTTTACAAAATTCAAACTTAATAGGCCTATAATAATGGGTTGAAGAAGGTGTTGGGTTTTCCCATATGGTGATATTATAAGAAATTAATTTAAGAGGGACAAGACTTGACATAAAAACCGATGAATCACTGAAGTTTACATCTTCACTTCTTTGCTTGTAGGTGCTTTGTGAAGAAGCTCCATCGAAACCCCATTTACTGATTAACTTCAATCCTTCAGTTGACGAATCAACTTGGGTACCAGTAATCTGAAGAATGTTCTGGACTGTCAGATCCAGTAGGGCTTGAATCTTCACTTTAGCTCCTCCCTCAGTAATATCTAAATCGCTTGGATAGTATCTTTCTTAGCTTTAAAGTCTCTTAGCACTTTCCTTAAAAACAAATATTTCCACTTTGACAGGTTCAAAGATGTATAAAGACCTAGAGCGTGATCTTCGTCTTAAGATATTTTCTTACTTTTCTTAAACAAAGTGGTTTGAACAATCGCAACACTATCAGGGTTTTTCGTTATGTGGTCAATAATATTAGCTAAGTCATTTTTCTTTTCTGTCTTAAGTCTTGTGACTAATGCGAAAGTGAGTTCCTCCAGAAGAGACCCAGAACGTCTTTTCTTCTGTTTGTTGCCGGGATCAACAAACGGTTTCCTAATCTGAACTAAATCCGTAAATGTGCCGACAGTTGATGTGGATGGAATCACAGCTGCTACAGTATCGATATCAACGGAAGTACTCGTAAAGTCTGACGATATGTTTTCGATAACTTCATCTTGGGCTACAAAAAATTCTGAGAAATTTACGGTAGTGCAATTTGGCCAACTAATATTTGATTGTAACTACTCAGCATGTCTATTCATGAACGTCTTCTGATTTCTGGAAGCACTTGCCCATCTGCGACTCAAATTACTAATACATTTTTTTTAAAAAGGTCTTCATTTTTTCTGAATCTTCTGAACATATTTCAACTGGGATTCGTACGATAATAATTTCATAGAGTCGTGTCCAATTCTTCATGTCTCCTTCAACACGAAGGATAAAAATATAATAGATAAAAATATCGAAATTCGTAGCAAATGCAGCCATAACGAAATTTACAAAACTTTCACACAGCACGGATATTGATGTTGCTTCCTCAAGGGTTGAGAAACAAGTGCCTTTAATTGTTTCCTGCACAGATATTTATAACGAACGCAAGTTCGCAAGTAGTGACTGACATAATTAGTACCGCTTCGTTGAACAACCAATCAGCGTCGTTGATATTACCCCCATCACCAGATGGTGGAGGGGGTAAATTATTATTTTATCAAACTAATAGTTTTAGTCACTTAGGTATAGATAGTCATCGTCAGCACATAACTGTCTTCAATTACATAGATCAAGTTAAAATTTTATTAAAAAAGTTATAATTTTATTATTTTTATATAAATGAAATGACTACCAAATGCCTAAAATTATATTTTTTAATTCTTATTGTATTGAAAAAATATATTTTAAATTCATTTTAATTGCAAAACTCGTTAATAATAATTAGAAAATACAACATAAAAATTTGAAACTTTGAATCATCGTAGGCGCCAAGGCCGCAGAGATACGCAAGCAAATTATATGTCATCGTATTAAGGGCAACAAGCACTTACTAGAACATAAGGTTTGGTTGCTATACTTTGATACTAGCCGGAGAAAAAAAATAAAATAGATTTTCTCCCATACATTTTTTTTTTCAATATTTTTTTTTGACGTGAAGGAGCAAGTTTATCGAAAAATTGTAGTAATAAGTATTGATCAGCGTTAAATATACTATTCGATATCATTTTTTGATTAGTGAAATATTCATCTTCGATCCTAAGTCCATCATTTTGAAAATCCGGACCACTGTGCGCCGGTGGCGCGGTCGTGCGTGTCCCAACTCACATGCTGGATAGATAAAAAGTTTAGGGCATGAAAGAGATCAAGGAGCACGGCTACCTATGGGTAGAAGTGACCACACGAGTCACGACGCTCACGTGGCGTTTTCCGAAGCTCCGACGTGTTGCTGACGTGTGGGTGGTGGCGCTGCTTCGTTATCGATCAGCGATTGCTATCTTTGCTATAATGCCTGCTTGAGCGAGGCGCAGCTTGCTTGTTCCAACTCTTTTATCAGTTACCTTTATTACCTACCATTATTTTCATACCGGAAAGACGATAATTTAAAATCTATTAAAGGAGCGCGTAAAGGAAACTGCTAATAGTGAAGGATGCAGTGATTTGTGCAACAACAGTCATTAGAAATTACGCGCAAGTGTGGGGCGATTCACGCAAACGTCGCACATTGTCCGGGGGACACACCGGTTTTACTTCAATACTGATCAGACTGATTGACCGCCCACTAGGACCCTACCGGCTACCGCAGTCTTCGGAAAACTTAAAAGTCCAAATGCTTGTTAACGAGCGTGTTAAATGTGACAGTTTTCACAAGCACGTGTGGCGCTGTGGATCATTGTCGCGTGTAATGGATGGGTGCGTGACGTCAGTAGCAGCAGCTCGCCACGTGGACGTCAGGCCGCAGGCGTCATGCCCCCTTGACCGTAACCCTTCTATAATAATTGTTTGTTCCACGTGGATGTTCATACATAATGTCGGACTACTAGGTATATTCAGTCTGTTGTTGATTTCTATAAATCGACAACAGACTTCTACCAGAACTTTAATGTTGAGTGTGTGGTTTCGTGTGGCACCCGACGTGGAGGTAGATACTCTACCAAATATCTGTTTGTGATTCCGCCCTGCGGCAAGCTGATCGTTTCAACGCGCAACGTGTCGTTTCATCATGACAATAGCGAGACCGACTCAATTAATTCACTATGTCATCGTGATGATACAAAAACAAAATTCATATTTTTTTCCAAAATTTATTTATTACATAATTTCATCATTTATAGTCGGTACTTTACTAAACAAAGATTTAATAAAACCTAGTATTTATAAAGTCTAAATATAGTCGTGGAGTTGCGATGTTATCGATTCAAGTATGTCTGTAGGCGAGGAGAGGTCGCCGCCGACCGAATCGCGGCGACCTTGAGCTTGAAGGCCGCGCCGGGCGCCTGCGGGGTTCCCGCTGCCTCGCCGCGTGCCTGCCCGCCTGCCACCTGCCCGCGGCCGCGCTAGTAGCGCTTGTTTCCGTGCGCTTTCTCTACTGTTACGCAAAACTCGGACGTCGTAGACTCCTGCGGTGTCCGTCCGAAACCCCGATCATCGTAAACATTGTAGATCGCGAAGTCTGGAAGAACATCCTTTAGCATTCGATGGCTCCATTTTCGAGGAAGTCTTTTATTTAACATCACGCTACAAGCCTTGGGCACTGCCAAGTAGAAGAAAGAAAGTGGATGATAAAGGCGCATTACATGAATTGCAAGTCAACAAACCAAAGAGATTTAAGAAACTATAGAGGGGACACATGCGAAAGAATTTTATAGAAAATCTGTCATCCCATGTCTCAATGCCGCCATCTAACATTTGTAAAGCAATATTAAAGCGGCCATTGCGCCACCTAGCATTAAATAGCAAACACACGAAACATTTTAAGAAAATGGAAGCTGTGGTAGGGACGTAGGGATGCTACCATTTAGATCAAGGTCATCATCTGCCTAGCCTTTTCCCAACTATGTTGGGGTCGGCTTCCAGTTTAACCGGATGCAGCTGAATACCAGTGTTTTACATGGAGCGACTGCCTGTCTGACCTCCACAACCCAGTAACTGGGTAACATGATACCCCTTGGTTAAACTGGTTGTCAGACTTTCGGGCTTCTGACTACAAGTAACGACTGTCAAAGATCTACAAATGACAGCCGGGACCAACGGCTTAACGTGCTTTCCGAGGCACGGAGGAGTCATTTAGATCAAGGTATCGATCATTTTGATAAGAGTAATGTTTTTTTTTAATGAATCAGTTATAAGTAGAGATGGGATATATGGATGCATATTTACCTAAAGTTGAGATGTTGACTACCATGGAAAGCACTTTTTCGCGGTATTTTGTCAAAAAAATCCGCGATACCGGGAAACTCAATTTAAGTGTAGGTATACTTCGTGAGATGTAATAAACACATTACGACATTAATTACAGTTGCCTCGACTTGTAACGTATCTTGGATTTACCTAATCTATTTATGTTTAATGAAAATGTGCAAAAAATAACTTTAGGTGAATATGCATCCGATTATTCCATCTCTAGTTATAAGTATTCAATTATGTGATGAATATAAGTGCATGTGCTACACTTACTTATATTAATTTACCTACCTCATTCAATATTATCGATAACATAATTAATAACCAATATCACATCTCTACAAGATAGTAGTATAGCTACTCGGGAATAGAGGGCGTTTATTACAAAACTAGCAAATGTTAAAGAACTTTCTAAGAGAGTGATTTAATTCTAATTATTAAATAAATAATATAATAATAAATATGTCGTGATGGCCCATAGGTTAAGGCGCCTACACCTCTCATGCACGAGGTTGTGGTTCAAATACGGGCAAGTACCAATGTGACTTTTTAATTCACATGTAAGTACTTTCTAAGTTTATTTTAGACATCATTGACATCGGTGAAGGAAACCATCGTGAGGAAACCGGGACTTATAGATAATATAAGTTTGAAATCGCCAATCCGCATTGAGCAAGCGTGGGGATCAATACTCGAGCCTTCTCTGTGTGAGAAGAGGCCTTTGCCCTGCAGTGGGACAGTAACAGGCTGGTATTATTATAAATAAATACAAAGAATAGCTACGAAAATATTTCATAGCTACGTGCAGTCATTTAATCCTAACAAGATTAGCAGTAACGTAATGCGCAACTCGGCATATTTACTTGGAAAACATTATTTTTTATTTTTCATATAAAGCATATTGACAGGCAGGCGTCCCACACAAGACTTAAGTGCCTTCGGTCCGATCGGACAGAAGTTTCTGATGACAATTATGTTCTAATGTCCCGTCTCTAGTTTATTGAATGTCTTTGCTACAAACTTAAGGGTCGTTCTGCGAACTGCCTTGAACTGGTGCTTGTAGCCCATGTGCCAACTTTACCGTTTATTCCCACTAGTTCGATTCATTAGTTCGATCGTCGAACAAGTGAGAATTTTTTTTCTCATCTGTTCGACCGTCGAACTAGTGAGAATTTTTTTTCTCATTTGTTCGACCGTCGAACTAGTGAGAACTTTAAATTGAATTTTAAATAAAAAAAATGATGATGATAAAGTTTGTTTTTTTTAAACAGTTACTCAAAATGGAAACGGCTAGGTTAGGTTAGGTTAGAACTGTGACCATATACGCCAGATAAAATATCTTTAAGTTCTAATCTATCATGCATGCGTGCATTGCAAAAGAGGGGAATCGTTGCGTGGTCACAGTTCTAACCTTTTTTTTTTTTGAGGGGTGGAAAATCCTCATGGATGTCCCCCGCCCGGGGAGGCGGAGGGGTCTGTCAGACTCTTACTGACTAAAAACCACCCCGTGTTCCTTCTCACACCTGCGCCGGGGGTCACGGGAACGGAAGATACTTCCGCGACCCCCGACTGGTGCCGGCCCCGCGGGCCTCGCCAAGTCTGCGAGGGGAGTGAGGTGTTAGACTCCCGTCGCGACGTCTAAGAGGGGCGCGCGTGAACACGACGCGCCGCCACCTCGGGTCCATGTACGTGGGGGCGGCGGACGTCCCCGCGTCCGTCGCCCTGGACCCATTCAGGGGGGCTGGAAGAGGGCGTTGTCCGCCCTCCGCCTGCGCCCGGTGCGTCTGCTGCGGGCAGGGTGAGTGGAGGTGATCTCCCTCTCCCTTTCCGCAGCCTCCTTCTGCGAGATGACCGCAGGACACCAGCGCGTCCCAGGACTTGACGCTGCCGACCATCCTCTCGACCACGGCCGGCAGCGACAGGTCACTGCCTACTCCAGAGACGAGGGCACGGCGCGGCTCCTCCCAAGCGGCACACTCTGCCAGCGTATGCCGCGCCGTGTCCTCCCGACAGTCGACACAGTGTCACAGTTCTAACCTAACCTAACCTAGCCGTTTCTATTTTGAGTAACTGTTTAAAAAAAAACAAACTTTATCATCATCATAATTTTTTGATTTAAATTCAATTTAAAGTTCTCACTAGTTCGACGGTCGAACTAATGAATCGAACTAGTGGGAATAAGCCAACTTTACGGTCGTAGGTATTCTGGTTTTTAACTAAACCTCGTATGAATGAAAACCAGATATCTAAATGCACGCATGCCTGTGTAGTCGAAGTTTCCTGTTGTTTTCATTACACAGATAAAAACTGTGATGACGTAACGCTATAAGTAGTAACGCGATGTAGTGTTGCAGTCCATCACCAAGCTATTCGACTCGCTCAACATATTTTAGACCTTTGCTAGAAACCGTACGATGAGCCAAACAATATAAAGTTTTTCAAATGATTCGCGGCCTGACTGCACTTTTAAGATGATCATGTTAAAGTAAAAATGATTCAAAGACTAGTATCATTGCCAAGTAAGCATCACGCAAGCGTGCGGCAGGCGACTCGATAGAAATACTTATGTATACTAATGATACGATGTAGTAATTATAATTATGATCAATGGCCTTAGTGCGAGTTTTTATGCTTACTCGGTCTTGTTTCAAGAGCTTTAATTGGTAGTGAAACTAAAGGAGCTATTTATGGTTCACACCGTTTTTTGGTTTCTTCTTCACAACTTTTGTGATTGTAGACTCCCGGTAGATGGAACTCTGGACTCCTTCGCTATTAGCCAGTAAGTCAGGTCGATTGCTAGTTCTTTGGTCTACTAATATTGTTTTATCGCGGTTGATTGTGAGGCCAAATTCGGAATTGGTTGTCTCCAGAAGCAAAATAAACAGTTCTATGTTGTACGTGTGATTTTGTGACGTCTAAAGAAGACTAGTGTCGTCTGCATATCTCAGGTTCGATATTATAACCGACCCCCAATTGATATATCTTTGTCCCAGTTATCTAAAATTATCAGCGCTAAGTATTCTGTATAGTTAGATATTAAACAATACGGGAGCGATGATACACCCTAGTCGAACACCAGCGTCCACGGTATAGTTTCTATGACACTCATCGACGTGGAAGATCAAAGCAAACGAGAAGTATAAAAACTCGCTCTAGGTCCTGTATTCTGAAGGTAAACGGTTTTCTTGAAGTATGTTATGCGCTTGTTATTGTAACTTTTATCTCAACAATAGTTTGCATTAAAATTTAGCTACCAATAAGTCAGAGTAATTAACACTGTTGACCCTGGGTACCTTATCTTACAAAACTACTCATTTGGTGACGTTGGATTTCAATATGTATATACATAAAAAATACTATTCTCAAAATTACAAAATTGACCTAACATGATGATTTGAATACTCGTAATAGTCTCCTCGCAACACTTATCAGAACATAAAAATGTGTTTTTAGGAATTTTACAGTTTTTCGTCACATAATCACATTATCACAAAGAGATTTAAGAAACTACTAACAAGTCTATTGAATGTCTTTGATCACAAGGAGCTAAATTATTACTTATTTGTATTAAGAATGACTTTGTCCGTGTGAAGCGTTTGACTGCGCTTTCCATGACTAATTTAACCGCTGACAACCAACAAGCAGCTACTTCACTAAAGTTTCAATCCCAAAACTGGTACCAGTTTGACTTGTAATTAATTATGCCAAATTACGTTTTAAAACTATAAGAGACCCGTGATCCAGTGAATGTGTAAGAAGTGTGGCTGGCTTTACACGAATTAGTTGAAAAGTTACGCAAAGATCATTTTATGATACTCAACCTTTGAACAAGATGTGTCCAAGGCATGACGCTGCGCAAAAAAAGGTTTTATAAACTGAAATCGGTTAGTCTACTATTAGACAAACATTTTAGTGAAACGGTTGATTGGGATTATTAGCGGCGCCTTATAACTTATCTCAATGTATATAAAACCATAACACTATAATTATACATGTATCTACATTCTACGTATTCTAAAATTATATTTGGTGTGTGATAGATAGCATATAGATAGGTATCCAAAGATAAAATAAAGTCTCGATGATATACTTTTTTGAGAATGCTCATATCATTCGTACCTGAATGGGTGCAACACGGAACTCAATACGTTTGTTGTCGAACATGTGCTGTCGATTGTTGAATGCTGAGGCACGATGATACTGCATAAATGTAGACAAAAACTCACGTTACGTCATTTTACTCAGTAAATAAGCTTGCAAGTAGGTACGTAAAGTATTTCTGGCAATGTCAGAAAAAATATCAATGAAAAGGCCTCATATAATACAGGGTAGCGGACAGTTGCGTTGCGATACTGTTACACACTTGGATACTGTTGTCCTGCTTGCCAAGTTGCCAGTCGCCACCAAGCTACCCATTATTCATTGGTCCATATTACACTTAACACTGCTCTGCACTACAAAAAAGATTATCCATACATATTTAACCGTACGAGATACGTGTATCTAGACAGTACAGATATTCCGAGGAGCCAACTAATAAATTACCATGTTGTATTGCTGCAGGCCCGTCCGCGGCATGTCGGCGGTGGTGATGGGCGCGGGCCCGGCGCACGCCTGCTTCTTCGCCACCTACGAGTACTGCAAGCACTCGCTGTCCCACCTCACCAGGCACCGGCACGACCACATCACACACGGTGAGCCCGCGCCTGCGCGAGCTTCTATCTCTTATTGTAATGTTGTCATTGTACAAGTGCCAGAGTGTGATAATGTGCTGACTGTTGCAGGGTTGTCGGGCTGCATCGCGTCTCTCATACACGACGCGGTCTCCAATCCAGCTGAGGGTAAGTTCCGCCACTTGTACTTCATTCAAAGCAGTCAACCCCGAAACATCTGACATCAGTGTTCTACTTTGAGTCCTTGCCGTCTAAACTACACATGTATTTGATTTGAATAATATACTTGTGCTTGGGACTGAATCCGTTGAGTACTCGATTACGGCGACTGCCTCGCCGCACCCTGTCACACGGCTCAAAGAGAACTTAGAAAACATGGCCTCATGAAGGATAAGAGCGCCCCAAGATGACACTGTGATAACATTCGAATAAAATTCCGCGAATTTAACTAATTGTAACATAACTTCATAACGCTTGTGGTCCTCGACGAGATATGCAGCGGTGTATCTATAATACACCCACATTGAGTGTTACAATTGTACAAACTTAATTTTACGAGTCACTAAGTACTGAAGTGTTCGGTTAAATATTAGTGGTCTGTGAAACAACGTTTGCTCACTCCAGTTGGTCGGTGTCGTCGTATATGTATGTTAACAGCGTGGAGCATGGCGCACAGCAGTGTGCTCGGGATCAAGTTCTCACCAGTTGCCGAGCGGTCTGCTCACACTGTAACGCGAGCAGTGGGGCTGCTCACCACTCCACCACGTAGACATATAGTTACGAGATTGCCAAACAATGATTTACTCAATGAGTAGGTTCGCTCGCGACTTCGTCCTCGTGAATTTTGTATTTTTCCTTTCAACCCCCTCGTAAGTAGGTTGAAAATAAAATATAGCTTTAAATGTTACTCGGTGATATTGATATATAGCTTCCTAAAGGTGGAAGATTTTTTTAAATCAGTTAAAAAAAAATGAGTTAAATACCTACAAACAAAAAAATCTTTCCTATCCTACTAATATTATTATAAACGCGTAAGTTTGTTTGTATGGAAAGATGGATGGATGGATGGATGTTTGTTACTCTTTCACGTAAAAAACTACCGAATGGATTTTAATAAAATTGGTGTGGAGTTAGCTGACACCCTGGATTAACGCATAGGCTTTTCATCCCTGTATTCCTACGGGAACGGGACCTACGCGGGTGAAACCGCGGGACGTCTGCTAGTTTAAAATATTAGTACTTACAAATAGATAGACTAGCTGGCCCGCCAAATTTCGTTCTGCTTTAGATTCAATTTAAGTCGTATTTTAAACATCTTGGGCCCATTCCGTTCAATGAAAAACTTGAGCTACGCGTATGACATTTATTGTTTTTCGTATGAACGACGGAAGCCGATGGTGGCCAACTTGGCCCAGTTTGATACAAATTTTGTGAACTGTTAAGCTGATCAGCTGCTGGGAAGCCAGTGGTGTGAAGTGTGGCCCAGCACGGCCGCCGCCGCGCCGTCCCTCGCACTAGATAAAGTAGGAATAGTGGCGAAGTTCAATGATTCCACTGTAAACACGAAGTAATCATTATTCAAATAGGTGGCGTTATCAATTTACCACAAGTCTGGCGACGCTATCGTAGCCCTAAAACGTTTGTTGTATTTGCCACTTGTTACTATCATGAAATTACAAATGAATAAATATACAATTTGCTATAACTATATAAGTTCTTCATGAGCAGTGTTCTCCACTGATCATACTCTATGTTCGTAACTAAACCTCTGGGGCGACTCCTCATCCTCATGTGGAGGACAGCTCGAAGCGGATGATGAATCAGTGCGCTGAGCTATTCACATTCGCAGGGCCATGTAGCAGGCTTCTCACGTGTCGCATGACTCGCATGCCGTCACGTGTTCCGTGAGCTCCTACCGGATCCATGTCACCGATGGATTTGCTTGTGAGATTATGAGGTTGTGCTCCGGTTACAGTTTGGCACACAACTCTACTTCTTGTTTTGTTTATTAATACTGGTATGCAGCTGCATCCAAGTTAGACTGGACGCTAACCCTAACATACCTATTATGTAGTTGGGGAAAATGTTAGCTAACTGTGACTGTAGACTTATAGTACCTTCGCGTTAAGAATGCAGTAAAGTCATCATTATCCGTCGGCCTAGCCCCGCCCCCTAACCAATCAAATCTTTTTAAATTCATTAAACTGAATCTTTTAAAATATAATTTGTTTGAATTTAACACCACTGTAGAATAGACCTTTATCTTATATAAGTATATAAAAAAATACATAAGTTCTTCGTTGCTTGGGATTTGCCCCGAGGCTGCGCACTGCGCATTACTAATATTAATAATAATTTATAATTATACTGCACAGTACCTAGCCGGTATCTGTACCTGTCGCCTGCTGCTCGGTGGCAACTCGAGAGCCGAGTGCCAGAGTCGGAGCAGTACATACCTACCAATCTTCTCCGTAATCAAACGGGTGATGGTGAATATAATCCAATAACTTGAATAAAATTCAGCTGATACCGATTATGGTTATGTTGACTGTTAAGTATCGCATTTGACGTAAATGCGACACACTTGACTACACAAGTAATTCAAGTGCTAATCTACATCAACAAATGTTCTTTGAATATATTGTAATTACAGTACAAGTGTAAATAATACGTCGCTTCTACTGACTTATTTATCAGTGTGAATAATTATACAATCTACAGGTACCTACATACGAGTACCTACTCCACTCGCGGCGCCCTCTAGAGAAGCGATGTAAGCTGCGTCTTACTCGTAGCTGAACGAGTTGATTTATCTATCGTGGATTGATTCCCTTGTACATACGGCTACACATCAAGCTATGCATTTCCAGTATAAGCTGATCTCGCATGATATAGGATTTCCGTACAATGCGAGGCCAGTGTAAACTGGAAATGTATAGCTCGATGTGTAGCCGTGTGTACACGCTCTCCTGGATAAAGCCTACGCAAGTGCAGACGTAAATATTGACGTCAAGCAGCGTACGAACATCCCGGCTATTGTTCGCGGGCGCCGGAAGTGCCACCGGACGGTGGCGGGTGCCGGGTACATGCGCAGCGCATGGCCGGACAGTGGCGATGTATCACCCGCACACGTGTGTTAAAGCCACATCGCTCCTCGCAGTCGGTGCTCTTCTTCCTTCCAAATATAATCTTTATTATTATTTAATATTACCAAACACACACAACACAATGCACACAACTTAATGCCGTAGCGCCGTAGGCATTTTCTGCCAGTCAACTTTTAGTTGATGCAGAGAAAAGCTGTAGTAGGTAGGTGCAATTTTAAATGAAAATAAAAAGAAAGCAATACATTACTAATACGGTATTAAGCGATCCTTGGAATCAATAGTTTCTGCGTGTCACTTTACGGACACAGTATAAGTTTGCCCAGCTGGTAATTTTCGCACTTATTTGTTCGTTTATTAATGCTGTTCAGGTAGTCTGACCTTCAATTTAACTAGCTTCAGCGCGCAGTTTTCGATTATACCCGTAGTTACGGGTACGGGCGAAAACTCACAGTTATAGCACAGTATAAATAGCCAAGATACCCTACGGGCATTCTACGCACGTCGCGAGGGTAATCATTACCCTCGCGACGTGGAACAAAAATCTTGGCTTCTGTACTACTAATTACATCTGACGGATTGAATGTACGTAGTGTCTTATATCAAACGCTTGTCACTATAACCACTCTAAAAACCGACGAAGCCGTCTAGACAGGGCAATTGTGCGGGGTGTGAGGGGCAAGAAGCGGGAAAGCCGCTCCCGAACTGCGAACAAAACGATGTTCGTTGCTCTGAGTTTCTTTCGGTGTTTCTTCTCAGAGTAACTTAGTCAAATAGCGAATCTCCGATCTCATTTACTAAAAAAAAATAACGTGTAAGTGTTTGTGAAAACCTATTTACAAAAATAAATATTATTTATCATTTATCAAACACTTGTCTCTATAATTAACATCGGTTTTAAATGAATGCAATTATAAACATGACAACTATACGCGCGTGGTTTTCCTGTTAGCGAATAAGTAGCGCGTGTTCTCGGAAGTGGCGCGATCTGTTTGTTGCACTCGTTGTTTCCCATTCAAGCCGAGCATAAGGGGCATCTCGTCGCAATGAACGAGCTAGTAGCGACCAACTCACTCAACTGTCGACGATCACGAACCAACATGTTTACTACTAAAGAGCATCATTCCAAATGACCATAATGTTCGCTCAATGATTCCTTGAAAGAGTTCCTTATATTACGTTACATAATTATGCATTCTGCAGTATGCAGATGTACCTATCATCTTATTTCTCGGCACGTCCCAATGAGGAAAATGTGGCGACGCGTGAGTCAGCGCCGCCGCGGCGCTAGTTATCCCCCGCACCATGTATCTGTGCCAGCGAAATGCACTTATTATGCACTAGTGTAGGTATTCATAGTTAGATATTTTCTATAACCGTCTCTTGGCGGCGGCACACACTCACGACGTCCGTCGTATTGCCGCGGGAAGGCTCTTAGGACTCGGTCTCGACGTCACCTTCGGGCGCGAGGCAGCGGCGCGTTTCTTTGCATAGATAGGAACGCGCCGCTACCTTCGAGGCCAGTTACACGCCTACCAGCAGACTGACACCAGAAGGAAGGGTCCGTATTTACTGGCCACTGTAGCTTCCACGGGAAGGGAGCGAAGCCCCGTGACCGCCTGCCACGCGATCGACATCTAAGTATATACCGGACCGAACTTTAGATTCACATGAACTTCCATAAGTGCATCCGATCCAACGCTGTTCTCCGCATGGGCCCTGTGTGCCTTTTGGAAAATCCTCATGGATGTCCCCCGCCCCGGGGAGGGCGAAAGGGTCTGCAAGCCTCTTACTGACTAAAAACCACCCCGTGTTCCTTCTCAATCCTGCGCCGGGAGTCACGGGAACAGAAGATACTCCCGCGGGCCTCGCCAAGTCAGCGAGGGGAGTGAGGTGTTAGACTCCTCTCTCGCGACGGCTAAGAGGGGCGCGCGTGAACACGTCGTGCCGCCACTACGGGTCCATGTAAGTGGGGGGTTACGGACGTTCCCGTGTCCGTCGCACCTGGACTCATTCAGGGGGGCTGGAAGAGGGCGTTATCCGCCCTCCGTCTGCGAGATGACCGTTTCACAGAAGGACACCACCGCGTCCCAGGACTCGACACTGCCTACTCCAGAGACGAGGGCACGGCGCGGTTCCTCCCAAGCGGCACACTCTGCCAGCGTATGCCGCGCCGTGACCTCCCGACAGTCGACGCAGTGGTGACACCGGGCGTCCGGCTTCCTGTCTATGCGACACAGGTACTTCCCGCAGCAACCGTGCCCGGTAAGTACCTGTGTCACCAGAAACGACAGGGAGCCGTGCCTCCTCCCGAGCCAGCGCTCGAGCACCGTCCGGACCGCTTCGATGGTGACGAGGCCGGGAAAGCCTGTCCTGCCATTCCGCCACCAGGACCTCGCGCAGCTGCGACCGACGCAACTCCATGTGTCGCTGCATCGGTCGTTCGCCGCGCGCCCGCATTTCCTCGCGCCACCGGTACAGTGACGCGAGTACCTTCGCCTCCAGGTCCCAGGGCGGGGATTCGGCCAGTACTCCGGCCGCCTCGTAGGTGATCGTGCGATAACCCCTGATGACTTTGACGGCCATCGCTCGCTGCGGTCTCCGCAGGACAGCGATGCTGCCGGCCGTCAGGTCAACCGCCCTGATCGGGGCCCAGTACAGGATCAGGCTCTGTGTGTGTGCCTAACCTAAGCTGCTCACTTTAAGTCAGCAAATTGACGATTTCGAGCACAAAGCACAAAGCAAGAAGGTCAGCAACGAAAAGTGCCGACCGGTTCCGTCTAGTACCTACTTATAAGATTTTGGAACCCCCAACGTTAAAAGATTTTGTTAACTTTTGCTTAATTTTACGTTTTTTGCTGATATTATTCACGTTATTACACTGTAAATAATCATAATTTCTAACTAATCCAATAGGAATATCTTCATGTTGGCAACAGCTTTAAAAAACCCGACGGACTAAGGTTGATACACTATGCGGTAAAAAGTTCAAAGTATCTTAGGGACACCAGGGTAGGATTTAGATTATTAAGATGTTTTACTAAAATAAGACGGTGTGTGGTTGCAGTGGTGAAGCAGCGCATGCAGATGCTGAACTCGCCGTACCGCGGCGTGTGGGAGTGCGCGCGGCACGTGTACCGCAGCGAGGGCCTGCGCGCCTTCTACCGCTCCTACGGCACGCAGATCGCCATGAACGTGCCCTTCCAGGTAATTGTACGCCACACCCGACCCGGCGGGCATCCCGGGAGCTCGCTACTCAGTGCGCACGTTGCAGGCGCTGCACTTCGTGACGTACGAGGCGTGCCAGAAGAAGCTCAACCCGCTGCGCGCCTACGACCCGCTGGCGCACGCGCTGGCCGGCGCGGCGGGCGGCGCGCTGGCGGCCGCCGCCACCACGCCGCTGGACGTGTGCAAGACCGTGCTCAACACGCAGGAGCGGGCGGCGCGCGCCGCCGGGCTGTGCGACGCGGCGGCGCACGTGCTGCGCGCCACGGGCCCGCGCGGCTTCCTCAAGGGCGTGCAGGCGCGCGTGCTGTACCAGATGCCGGCCGCCGCCATCTGCTGGCTGACGTACGAGAGCTTCAAGCACGCGCTGGCGTCGGCCGAGGAGGAGCGCGGCACGCCGCTGGGCCGCGCGGCGCTGCGCCTGGCCGCGGCCGACGTGCCGGCCGCGCCGTCCTAGTGCGCGCAAGACTCCGCCTGTACATTTGTTGCACGCTCGCTGGCCGCACACAGTGAGATGCTGTTCGATTCTAGTGAGATTAGTTTAGTGTGTACATGTCCTGTATATTTCTTTATGTACGTTTGATACGCACACGCCGCCGCCCGCTCGCACTGGTCTGCGGCGCGCGGTGCCGCACTGTCGCGCGTCAGACGAGTGCGCTGCGGCGATTTGTTTTCCATTGTTTTGTAAATGATTTGTTATCGCAGTCCACGATTGCAGCTAGTACTTGTTATGTAAAACACTTTTGGCTTTCGATGAAACTGTTCAGTTAACATCTTGACGGATGAAAAATATGTTGGAGGTGCTAAAGTATAATGTATATTGTGAAGGAGGGAACGGTTACCCGGTGCGCCGGGCTCGATGGGATGCGTCAAATTATGTTGTTGTTTGTGTAAATTACTATTATTATTAATTGTATTTGTTGTATTTATGAGTTGTATATGTGAGTGATGAACTCGGTTTAAATTGAGAGTTATAAACTATTTGTATAGAAATAACGCGGCGAGCGCGCGTCGCCCGCCGAGCTGTAAAATTGCAAAATGAAAAGAATATTATAAAATAAACAGTAAGTAAATAAAAAGTTGGACAATACGCCGCTGTTTTATTGCCGCCACACTCGCAGCTGTGCGCAGGCGCAGCGCTCTCGGACCGAGCCTCTGCACTCCCGCGCCACTACTAGCGCCCCCCGACCGAACCGTGGCAGAAACGACGTCACATTGCAAGGACTCGCCAATAAACCTGAATTTGAGGTTTATACACTTTTTGCATTTTTTTTTACACCATCAGAAAGTAAAGATTTCAACGAGCAAAAAGCCTCCAGACTTTTTGAAAAAAAACTGATATTTTGACGCGAGAATTTTCGATTGAAAAAAAACGAATCAAGATTTCTGAATTGATCGTATATGACCGTAAGAATAAATTTATGTTTCTGAACAAGTTTAAGTTTGATTTGAGCATGATAACTTTGAGCACTCCACTTTAGACAAGTTTGGGGAAGGACGTAGGTACCTCACCTCCCTGACCCTGGGTACACCCATGAGCATGAGTTCAAAAATACTAAGACTAATGGCACGAATAAATCGAGAAGTTGGAATCATACTATTTGCTGATTCGCGACCGTACATATGTCAATCACACAACACTAAATTGCTCGAAGGACCAAATGTTGGGGCGTAACTCCCTACAGTGAAAATGTTATGGTTTATGGAAACCTGTAATGTTAAGCGCTACGGTGCCACAGACGGACAGATACACACACACACACCTCTTTTTGCGTCGGGGGTTACAATACGCGAAAGTAGTAGGAATAAGTAAATATTGTGAATTTGATCGAATTTGTGAGGGATAACAAATAATTTTTTGTCCTAAACTAAGAACTAATCAGACTGTCAACTCTATGACTATGAAAAATTGCGACTATTAACAACTAAATTTGAGAGAAAACAGGCCTTCGCTTTCCTGACTGTCTACTGCTGAGTCTCACACTCAAATGGGCCAAGTTGGACTCGGCGCATGCTCCCCAGTTAGTCGGTCATCTTACCCCTGTAACTTTTGAATCACTGCCCGACTAATTTCTAGTTTTATTATTAGTAGCGAAGCTACAGACAAACCACAAAGTCAAAGTAGAATTTTATTTGTAGATAGTAACAACGGTAATATTACCAATAGTGTATGGCACAATATTCTATCGTTATTATGCCTTGGTATAACAAGAAAAGATGAACATCCAAAAATAAATGAATTAGTATTATGCAGTTGTATTCTTTGTAAGCTCGGGCTTAGCGCTTGGCAAGCAGCCCGTAGTGCGCCGCCAGGCCCAGCAGCGGCGCGGCCGTGGCCGGGTTGGGCAAGTCGCCGGCCGAGCCCGCCACGTCCAGGTGCGCGTACGGCACGCCGGCCTCGTGCAGCCCCGACACCAGCAGCAGGAAGGCGGCCGGCGCCTGGTGGCCGCGCGGCAAGGCGGACGAGGCCGCGTTGTCGGCCTGGTGCACCTGGTCGCCGGCCGCGCGGCCGCGGTGCGCGCGCAGGTCCTCGCGCCGCAGCGTCGACACCTCCACCATGTCGCCCAGCCGCTCGGCCGCCGCGCGGAAGGCGGCCGCGTGGCCCAGCTCGCGCGCCGCGTGGTTGTCCAGCAGCGCCGTGTAGCCCAGCCCGTAGGCGCGCACGGCGTGGCCCGTCAGCGTGGCCACGGTGTACAGCGTGGGCCGCCGCTCGCCCGCCGCGCGCTCGCACATCTCGGCCAGCAGGTCGCCCATGACCATGCGGCCCTCGGCGTCCGTGTTGCCCACGCGCACGGCCAGGCCGCGGCGGCAGCGCAGCAGCTCGTCGGCCACGTAGGCCTCCTCGCCCACCGAGTTGCGCACCATGCCCAGCGCCGCCACCACCTTCAGCGCCGGCCGCAGCTCGTCGCACGCCTGCGGACAAGCGGACGAGCGGACTAGCGGACTCCGGGCCCGCTGCGGGGCGCGGCTCCTGGCGGATGGGACTCACCTTGAGAAAGCCGGCGACGGCGGCGGCGCCGCACTTGTCGCGCGACATGCCGGCCATCACGCCGCCCGCCTTGATGTCACAGCCGCCCGTGTCGTACGTCACGCCCTGCGGACACACTCGCGTCACTTCCCGCTCTCGCACGTCACACCCGCTGACCCGCGGCACTCCCCGCACTCCCCGCACTCACCTTCCCGACCAGCATCACGGTGCGCTCGTAGCTCTGCGGCACGTACTCCAGGAAGATCACGCAGCCTGCGACACAAGCGCACGTTAGTGTGATTTGAAATACATTCATAATATTATTGTTTAAGACATTTAATTCTCAAATATTTTTTACAAAAATAACAACCCACTTCTTAAAAATAAACTAACAGGTGCTCAGACCAATAAAATTGGTCTGAGAACAGGTGTAAAATAACTCTAGTTTCGGAAGTCAGTGGCCAATAATGAATTAAACAAAAAAGCAACCGACTTCTTAAAAAAACACTAACAGGTAAAAAATACAGACTATGGTAATAAGAGTACTGGATTATAGGCTAGGGTGGCTAAGATAGGCTGGAAACCTGGAACTATGAAGGACTATGGCTCCTGCCTCACCAATGTTCTATATATGCCCACACGGATTAAATGGCAGGGGGCAAAGACATTCAATAAACTATAGACCGGACATCACGAACAAAATTTTCATCCGTAACTTCTGTCCGAACGGACAGCTGACACATAGTCTTATGTAGGACGTCTGCCTGTCAAGACACTTTTGTGTCAACTTTGTGGAAAGTAGAAAAATATTATTTTCTACGAAAACGTTATTGCAAATCACGTTACTATAAAAAGAATGGACGTCGCTACGCTTTATTTTCGTAAGTATTCTTTGTATTTATTTAATCATTAGAATTAAATCATTTTCATAGATTGTTCTAGAACATTTGGCAATTCTGTATTTAACGCCCTCTGGTGTTGAGTAGCTAAAGTACTGTTTTGTAGAGATGGGATATAGTTCATCGATTCTGTTATCGATAAATGTCAAAATAATAATAAATAGATAACTCAAAAAACATAATACAATATTAAATTAAATTTATTAAAATATTATACTGTATGAACATTTCAAATAGGTTTCTGTTATGGTTTCCTAAAGAAAATTGTTATGAACGCGAGACTTGGATACGGTTTGTCCAAACAGACCGTAGGGAAGAATATTGGCTACCCTCCACGTCTTCAAAAATATGCTCGAAACATTTAAAAAAAGAGGACATTTATTACAAAAAGACTGGTCGATCAAATTTAGAAAAAGAATCGATACCTTGTATCATATGTGAAGTGAGTTGAACTTAATTTATTATTTTTTGTAGTCGTTCTAAATAGTACAATAGTAACCATCTTTGTTCACATCCCTCGTTTTGATATCTAAAAAAAATAATAATAATAAATAAATTCTTTATTCAAACATTTAAATGGGTAAATACAGTGAACGTCTTTGAAATAATAATTATATATATAAGATCATTTATGTACGGTGATCGACATTCACAAATAAACTCAACTGCGTTTCTGTAATATAAGATTTTTATTGTGGTTTTATCAAGCACGTATTTCTAACAACCTAGATTTTTACAAAACATTTATTAATAGGGGTACATTACCTGTAATATAAGAAACAACATTCAAAGCTTTTAATTTCACGAATATCGTCTCCTATAAAATCTATACCTATATATTTTATCTAACACAACACAATGACATGCACAACGACAGTTGACAAGACATTCCTTTTATTCAAACAACCTTACAACCTTACAACCTTCATTGTGTCATTTTATTATTTAATCATAATTCACAGATAATTATATCCTTACATCCCCCCCCTTTAGGAAGTAAATTGTATCATACAATTTTACTGTATATCGTCTGAACTACCATATTCAGATGCAGGAGCTGGGAGTAGTTTAGTGATGTGAAAGAGATTCGATTCTGACTTCCTATGTCCTGTATTGACTCTGTTTATTGAGTTTGACAGCTTCTCTATAATTTCATATGGTCCAATTTTCAACTCGTCCATCTTTCTTCTGTTTATTTTATTGCCATTTTCTACAAACACAATGTCTCCTTCATTAAACTCATAATGTTTTCTATTTCTGTCATATATTTTTTTATTGTAGTTGTGTGATTTTATACTGTTTTTCAGAGCCAATTTTCTATCTCTCAACAATTCTTTTTCTGGTTTTTCTTCTTTTAGTTCTTCTGGTATAAATGCAATGTTTTTTCCTTGTAACAAATACACAGGTGCAAAGCCTGTGACAGAGTGCTCAGTCTCATTATACTTTTCAACACATTTATGTGCTATTGTTGTCCATGCTATTTTTTTGTTTTGTTCATTTAAATTGCACCTTATTCTATTAACCAGGGTTTGGTTAAGTCTTTCATTAATTCCATTTGAAAAAGGTGCATTTACTGCTGTGAAAATAATAGGAATATTTTTTTTCTCTAAGAAAATTTTAAAATCTTTTGAATTTATTCCTGAGTACTGATCTGTTAAGATCATACCAACTTTATTATCTTCTGTGACATTTTTGACAAGTTTTATGAAGTCATTTGAATTCTGTGTTTTCGAATTGACAATGTATGCATATCTGGTAAAATGGTCCACTAAGAGGTGCATGTACTTCTTTGTTGATCTTGAGCCTCCGAATCCACCAATTGTGTCAATGGACATTATTTCAAAAGGATGTGTGGCTGGTCCCAGATGAGACATTAGTCCATATTTATTCTGGCCTCTTGATTTGTTCATAATGCAAGTTTCACATTCTCTGCATATTTTCTTTATATTCTGTCTTAAATTCTTAGCTGTGTAGTAAGGTGTAATTTTATTTTGCATTTGTTTAACTCCAATGTGACAATATTCTTTATGTATTTCTTTGACAAAGCTTTTGCTAAAGTTTTCGGTCAAAACAATTTTCTCCTTATTCTTGATTTTCTTGTAATATATTTTGTTTTTTGATATTAACTTTCTATTTTCTTTCTGTAAATCTTCATTTTTTTCTTGATCAACTATAATATCCTCTAGTTTTATCCAATTAACTACTTTCAACTGTTCGTCTTCGTTTTCATGTGCTTCTAATACTGGGTTTCTACTTAGACAGTCTGCTTCGAGATTATTTTTTCCTGGAGAATATTGTATCTCAAAGTCATATTGAGAGAGGTAATAAATTAAGTCTCCGAGTTCTTCATCTGTTCTCGATTTAATGTTCATTTTTTCCAATGGTTTATGATCAGTAATAACCGTAAATCTTTTACCTATAAGCCAATGTTGCCAATATTTAACTGCTTCTTTTATTGCTAGGCATTCTAAATAAATTGCTTTTTTTCTTTTCTGGACTTCATTTAACTTCTTGGAAAAATATGCAACTGGTTTTTCTTTTGCGTTTTCTTGTCTCTGTTTCAATACAGCTCCTACGCCTAGTATACTTGCATCTGTATAAATTATTATTGGTAAGTCAGAGTCAAATATTTCTAAAATAGGTTGAGAACATAGTAGATTTTTCATTTTTTCAAAGGATTTTTGACATTCTTCTGTCCAAATGAATTTTTGATTCTTCCTTAGTAAGTTGTGTAGTGGATCCAATGTTATTGCAATATTAGGTACATATTCATTATAAAAATTTATTTTTCCCAAAAACTGTCTTACATTTTTCTGATTCTGTGGTACTGGAAATTGTTTAATTGATATTAAGTTATCTTTTATTGGGCTCACTGAGTTGTTATGAATAATGTGTCCCAAATATTTCACTGTATCCGATGCAAATGTGCATTTTGAAAATTTCAATCTAAACCCTTCCTTCTTTATGGCTTCGAATAATTTTGTTAACCTTTATTCTCGTAAGTATCACAAAAATCTTCCTTCCATCGTTTCCATTCTGAAGTCAGCGTATGTTTTATCAGCATAGAACTGTACCAATTCAAACATGATTTATCCAAAAACAGTCTAAAAGTCTCAATTTTATTTTCATCCTCAATTATTTCTAATCGAGCACATTCTCTCTCAAAAATAGCCATCCATTGGCCTACATTCGAGTTTTCTCCTGTAAATTTGTCTATTACAAATTTGTCCGAGATCTTTTTCATATTCTGCTTTGGTAATTGTGGGTTGGTATTTGCCTCGTTTAATCCAGGTAAAATTAGCAATTCTTCTAGGAAGTAATTTTTGAATTGTATATTGTCATCATTATCCATGTAAATCTTTCTTAGCTCATCTGACAAAGTTATCCATAAACTCCGTTTTTCGTGTCTCCTTTGCAAAGTATTCCTTAATGTTTTAAAAGTCTCAGTTTCCATTAATTTTCCATGGTTTTTTATTGGCTGGTATTCTAGTGGTATACAGTAAACATTACCCATTTTCGTCGTTATTGAGGTTACCGCCAGTACATTTGTTTTTTGGTCATCGAAACTTTTAATTGTGAACTCAAACTTCAGTTTATCCATTTTTTTAAATTGATCTTTGCAAAGAATGTTGTTTTATAAGATCATTTATGTACGGTGATCGACATTCACAAATAAACTCAACTGCGTTTCTGTAATATAAGATTTTTATTGTGGTTTTATCAAGCACGTATTTCTAACAACCTAGATTTTTACAAAACATTTATTAATAGGGGTACATTACCTGTAATATAAGAAACAACATTCAAAGCTTTTAATTTCACGAATATCGTCTCCTATAAAATCTATACCTATATATTTTATCTAACACAACACAATGACATGCACAACGACAGTTGACAAGACATTCCTTTTATTCAAACAACCTTACAACCTTACAACCTTCATTGTGTCATTTTATTATTTAATCATAATTCACAGATAATTATATCCTTACATATATTTAACAAAGTTTGATGCCTGTACTAGGTTAAACCTGTATCAACACACCACATCATTCAGCATCATTTTGTTTATCTGACTCTATCAGCGGCTTATATCGAGGGAACAAAATAGAAATCAGATGTTGATTGCTTTTACACGTAGATTTATTGTTTCAGGATGATGAAGTAAACCCCGAGACCCCCAGACTTTTCACTCCAATTAATGTCGATGTTTCAGACGCTGATTCTATCTTCGACACTCCTCGAAAAATTGCATTGAAGAGACAAATATAATCTAATAAATCAAAAGCTGCATCATCAAGTTAAAATTAAAAAACTAGGCTTCTCGTCGCTAGTTTCACTCATATTTACGATTATTTTAATATTTTTTAACTTATTCAACTCTTTACGCCAGCCAAGAAAATTTATTCTTGTGTTTGGAAATAGCACCCATGATATTTTATTATTCAAAATATATTACGTAACATTATTGAAGCTAGAAATAAATATTTACAGGTTAAATATCAGTTTTATTTGCAGTAAGTACTTATGTTCGCTTAAATACAACAATAAGTTAATAATTCTATAAATTACATTACAAGACATTTATCTTTTTGCAAAATTTATTTAGTTAGTACGAAATTCCGAACGTATTTGTCTTTGAGGTCGAATTCAAAATCAGAACATCGAAAGGGCTGGTCTTTGTCTCTCTCTCTTTCTAATGGCGGGAAAGAGATAGAGTGTGAATGTTTCAAATAGTATGATTAACCCAAGGCTGAATAAGATATTCGCGGTTTTCAAACAAAAATTAAAAAGTTACTTGGTCTCACTGATTTCAGGCAGCAAAACCTACATGTTTGAGCTACTGAAGTGAAAAAGTATTATAACTTTTATCAATATTATCGATACCTTAATCTAGATAGTAACATACCTTTCACAGGTTTCTACTTTCTACTTTACGTCCCGTGGTACTTGCCAGACTTACGATTTATCCGTTTATCTACGTATTTTCGACCTTGCTTTGGATATATCATAAACGTATACGTATAAGATTCATAATCTATATTTTGTTGGTTTATTTTTTAATAGAACATACGAAAGGAATACTGCGCTATTGAGTGGGAAGTTTTAATAATTTTCTCCAATATACGGAACCAAACAGCAGAAATAGTGAACAGTATCGACAAAAACCAAAAATGTCTTAGCATATATTTGGACTTGGCTAAAGCTTTTGATACTGTGTCTGTTCCCTTATTGCTAAAAAAAGCAGAATGCAAGGGAATAAGGGGTCTGCCTCTGAAATTGATCACTAGCTACCTGTGTAATAGAAAACAAATCGTTAGGCTTGATAGTTACTCCAGTAAGGAAGAATTTATTGAATATGGTGTACCACAGGGCAGTATTCTAGGCCCCACCCTATTTCTTATATACATTGACGACTTGTCAAGCTTAATACTAAAACAAGGAGTAATTACTACCTTTGCCGACGACACTGTTATTACTTTTACTGGCAGGGACTGGCATGAGGCCAACGAAAACGCCCAAAAGGGTTTTAGTCTCGTTACTCATTGGCTAGATAACAATCTGTTAACGCTCAATCGATCGAAAACAAAAATTATTACCTATTATATAAACGTAAATTCTAAACCGTCTTCAGAAATGATAACTGTAAGAGCCCACACATGCAACTTGCCCATCACTCAAAATTGTGATTGTTATCGTTTAGAAATTGTTTCGTCGGTCGGGTACCTAGGGATCCAAATAGATGAACAACTGAACTGGAACAGCCAAATCTCAATCCTAACAAAGCGCATAAGAAAACTATTATATGTGTTCAGAAACCTGCGTTATGTTTGTGACCCTAAGATGCTTACCACAATTTACTATGCGTTATGCCAATCAGTCTTTACATATGGCATTTCTATCTGGGGAGGATGTGCTAAGACTCTGCTTATCAAAGCCGAAAGAGCCCAAAGGGGCATTTTAAAAACTATGTTGTTCAAAAAATATAGATTTCCGACCGATGAACTGTATGAGCTGAGTGTTGTTCTAAGCATTCGACAACTATACATTGAGAAGATCTTACATACTCAACACAAAAAACCACCTGATTTTCCAGACGCTATACGAAGAGCTTACAAAGTCTACAAACAACCAATATGTAGGACTAAATTTGCCCAGCGATTTCTTTTCTTCCTTGCTCCGTATATTTATAATAAATTTAATAAAACTCTGGGTCTTCGGAAATATAATTCACACATGTTCAAAATTAAAGTACGAAAACACTTACTCAGTTTAAATTATAATAGTACTGAAGACATATTCAAAATTCTGAAATAGCAAACTCGATACATACTCACATACAAACATTCATACTCACATACAAACATTCATACTTACATACAAACATTCTTACTTACACACATATCTATCAAATATACTTACACTCACGAGAAGCCAAATTAGTTTGTAAGTATAGCAATTTCATTGCTCTATTATTTATTATTCCTTTCCAAAGGAGCCTATTAAGCTTTAAGTTTTTGTTTGTTACTTTAAGTGTCACAGGAATTAGAAATAATACCCCACTGTAATACAGTATTAACTAGCACAGGGGGTATTGTGACTGTTACTGGCGACTTATACTATTTGTAATATTTTACCTAAGCTTACAAAATGTGGCAACTGGATAAATAAATAAATATATAAAATAAATAAATAAAAACACAAGGTCGTAATAGTGAGCAGACCATATTAATTATTATAAGCATATTCTAAAAACTGGATTTATTTTCTAAGTCAATAGTTTTGTAATTAGTAAGGTAAGACGATAATCACTTTATCATTACGGTCCTCTTTTAATTTCAGTTACAAATGTGTTTCTTTTTTTATGCCTTGCTTAATTTGTTTAGTTTTAATACCTATTTATTTAACTGATTTGAAATATTTTTTTATTTTTCCGTCATTTTCCTTTGATCTGACAACACTAAAATTTAATTCTGCTATCGCTCGCTTGGTGGCCACCAAGCAGAATTATTATTTCATTCTTGAGTTGGCCGTTGCCGTTCTAATATCGCTATTTAATGCTAGATGGCGTAACTGAGAGATGGGATCACAGTTTTTGTATGACATTTCTTCGCATGCCCCTTTATAGTTTTTAAATCTCTTTGGCAGGGGGTGACTAGCACAGTCAATAATGGGTCCACGTAACTCCCTATCCCTAATTGTAAACAGAATTCCCAAATATACAAAGTTATTCACACCGACACTTTTGCGTCTCTTTGAAATACATTACTATCGCCTTATTTATTCACAAAAAAAAAAGGAAAAAATAAACACTAAAAATACTGCCTAGCAACTTACAAAAAGAACTGAAATCCCACCTAAAATATTTCATGTAAAATGTTACCAGGACGACACATAAGGTTTGCTCTGTGAAAAAGATATCAGCTGCCTTATTCTAAACCGTTCGATTGGTCTCCGTGTCAGTAAGGAACCGTATTCGACAATCTTATTTCCGAGCCGAAGAACTGTCAAAACACTTTTCACAGATCCGAAAGGATACGCTTTTTTCTATACGATGGATCATTGTATTTATGGGGAACGCTACAAACTGGTAGTAAAAAGATCAGCGTGGTAGAAAATTTAAAGTAGTAAATAAAATTGGTTTATTCCAATGTTTCGATCCGTTTAATTATAGAATATACAGCTAGTAACTTAATAGACAGCAAACGGTACAAAATGATTTTATTATTAGCCAAACAAACTTTATTTCGAATAAACTTGCTTTGTAAACAGACATCTTCGACATCTTAAGACGTTCGATTCGGTACGGAATCTAGTCGGATGGTTCTGAATAAGCCAGCCGATCTCATGTAAAGCCAAGCTTCTGAATCTACACGGCCTAACTCTACCGACCCTAACTTCACAAATTCTACATATTATTATCAGTAAAAAGGTATAGCCTGGCTGTACCGTTACTTACTTCAGAAACTAAATATTCTTATCAACTCCACGACGCGCGACGGTAAAAACACTAAATACTAAGCGAATAGAGTTTATAATATCGTAAATTACTTGAGTAGGTAGTACTGATCCGAGTACGTACCGCGGTGTCGCTTGACGGAGGCAGCGGCGCGGTCCACAGCAGCCAGCAGCGGATACTCGCGCTCCAGCACGGCGCGGTCGTCCAGCACGCGCACCGACACGCTGGAGCCCGCGAACTGGTCGCGCAGGAACTGCGCCGTGCGCAGCGGCGTCATGCGCTCCGGGTCCGCGCCGCCGATGTCCCGCGCCACGCCCCTGCGCCGCGGAACATATAGTACGAGTTCAACCGACCGCGGCCGCGAGCGCGGGGCTCACCTGGCGATGTCGAGCGCGGCGGCGTCACGCAGCAGCTCGTCCAGCGGCGCGCGCAGGCCTTCGCCGTACACGCCCAGCGCGCTCGCCTTGTGCGCCTGCTCGGGAAACGACTCGCGAATCTGCAGGGGCTGTCGAGCGGATACCGGTTACATAACAGAGCACGTGGTCGCACGAGCTGTGTGTATCTCAAACGAAGAGGAGCGGACTCACGACGTAGAGCGCCTCCAGCGCCCCCAGCAGCGCCACGAGGTCGGCGTCGGGCCAGCGCGGGTGCGGTTGCAGCACCAGCGCCGGCCGCCGCGCGCCCGCCGCCAGTGCGCGCTGCAGGCCCGCGCGCGCCGCCTCGCCCACCGCGCGCACGTCGTCGTACGCGTCCAGCGCGCCCGTGCCCGCCACCACCAGCCGCCCGCCCGACACGCGCGCGCAGCGCAGCACGCTCGTGCCCTGCAACACGTCCCGCGTCACGGTGCGGCCATCGGCTCGCTGTGGCCGGCGCCGCGCGCACACGCACCTTGTCGAACTCGGCGTCGACCTGGCGCGCGTCGGCCACGAAGTCCTCGAGCGCCTGCGGCGTGGCCACGCCGGGTGACGTCACCAGCACCAGCGCGTCGTACTGCGCGCTGTTCACCTCGCTCACGGCTGCCACGCGCACGCCGTGCACCACGCGTTCTACTCCCATCGTGGAAGAGCGCTTGGCACTCTACCACGCTAACAAGAAGACATGAGCATGACACAAGAATTGTTAGGTACATAAATATTTTAAAACATATACAAGCTGCCTTATTCTAAACCGTTCGATTGGTTTCCGTGTCGGTAAGGAACCGTATTCGACAATCTCATTTCCGAGCCGAAGAACTGTCCAAACGCTATTCACAGATCCGAACGGATACGTTTTTTTTCTATACGATTGATTATTGCATTTATGGGGAACGCTACAAAATGGAAGTAAAAAGATCAGCGTGGTAGAAAATTTAAAGTAGTAAATAAAATTGGTTTATTTGAATGTTTCGATCCGTTTAATTATAGAATATACAGCTAGTACCCTAATAGACAGAAAACGGTACAAAATGATTTTATTATTAATCAAACAAACTTTATTTCGAATAAACTTGCTTTGTAAACAGGCATTGCCAGTTTGACAGACGGCTGTTTACACTTTTTTACTTTTTTAACTTTTTCCGCATTGCCAGTCTGGCGGAATGCGGAAAAAGTTTTTATTTGAAATAAAACTATGGATTTATTTTTAAAGTAACTTTGCTTAAAAAAGGCTAAACGACTGTAAGTATTTGATAACAAATCTTGCTATTTGCTCATTGTCAAGCAATAACACGTACAACTATACGTATAACTACATAAAATATAACACTTTAAATTTATGTAAATGCGAAAGTATCAATGAAATACGGTCAATACAATAATAAAACTTCATTTACTTAAAAGTGCAGTATTTTAAACGTTTACAGTGTTTATATTTCTCTGAAATAAATCGTTTAAATTTTGTTCGGTATGGCTCCCGATAGCAAACAGCTGTCGGAAAGATTTGAGTCTTCTTATCGAATTTGAACTGTCAAAAAAAATCGTTTTCGGATTTGTGAATTGCGTTTGGATGACATCTTCGACATCTTAGACGTTCGATTCGGTACGGAATCTAGTCGAATGGTTCTGATTCTGAATAAGCCAGAAGGTGTTTTTTTTATATCCTATGGGATGGAACTCTAGGGTTATATTCTAAGATGTCGAAGATGTCATCCAAACGCAATTCACAAATCCGAACCCGACTTTTTTTTGACAGTTCAAATTCGATAAGAAAACTCAAATCTTTCCGACAGCTGTTTGCTATCGGGAGCCATACCGAACAAAATTTAAACGATTTATTTTTCATAAATCCAGGTTATTTCAGAGAAATATAAACACTGTACAGCTTGGCAAAAAAGTGTAGAAACGGAACTAAATTTTTGTCTGTTGGCAACATTTCCAAAATAATGACATCTCATAATAAACAAAGTTCACAATTTCGTAAAATTATAATTTCGACCACCAAACGTTGATTAATAAAGATAAAAAGTGAAGAATAATGAATAAAACCATTCGGAGTGATGGCAGGGAGGTTATTTATATGGTGTACAGGCGGTATCTGGCGGAACATGAGGCCCAAACCATTCTTTCTGAATTTCACAATGTTTACCAAAGAACCGCTGATAAGACAGGTAAGTAAGAGTTTGTTTTGTTAATTTTAGTTGAATCATATCAAGTGTTAATTGATGAATACAAAGCTATATTAATTTGCTTGCATAAGGAATAACTAGAGATTTGAAACAAAATATGTCGAGCACATAGGTTATGTTTACATTTTTCTGCATTACTCTGGTATAGCGCGCTGAGATAAATTGATACTTTGGTGACTTGACTTTTAACCGAATGAAAATTCAATTTCTACGTAAATTATACTTTAAGTGCGATATCAAGGGAAATAATTATTTGTTCTAGCGTTTGCATTAGAAATGTAAAAGAAACTGTCGTACCATAGTCTAAATCTATTATTTAATTCAGAGAAATCGTTCTAAGCAAAATCGTGCTGGAAGGAGATAAACAAAAGGGTATTTTCTACATCCGGCTTATTAACAGTATGTGATAAAAATGTTTTACTTTTAATATTGTTAGGGATAAATGAAATATTTTGTCTTTACAGGAAGCAGCTAAACGTGCATTCCAAGCTATTACCGAGGAGAATTGGAAAAACTCGTGCTAACATGTAATAAACATAGAAAAGGATTACTGGAGAAAAAAAAATAACGAGGAAATAGAGTGATTCGTAATAAATCTAGAAGATGATAGCAGCATCTCCTCTGAACCTGAACATGACTCAGATGAGTTTGCGACTTACGTGTTCGGGGAAGAGTATTTAGAGGAAGTTTTACTGGAATAAAATATAAAAATTATGTTATACAATGTAATGTTTTCTTTTTTTATAATTCCTAAACAATGTTGTGAACTCAGGAGTATTTACCCAATTTGTTATTTTTAGGTAAGTAATCAGTTGCGTGTCAAGCAAGAACACGTCCTTGTTCAATTAATTACTGATTAAAAAAAATAATACATAATTAGATTAATTTGTCTAAAAAACACCTAAGTATCAAGACTAGGTTGGTACGCTATGCGGTTGCCACGGGTTGCCATACGAAGAGCACAGTGGCGCCTCCATTATTTTCTACTCTTTTTTGCCAAGCTGTAAACCTAAAAACACTGCACTTTTAAGTAAATGAAGTAATATTATTGTATTGACCATATTGCATTGATACTTTCGCATTTACATAAATTCAAAGTGTAATTATGTAGAACTACACTTTGAATTACTTTATTCGTATAGTTGTACGTGTTATTGTTTGACAATGAGCAAAAAGCAAGATTTGTGTATTGATATCAAATACTTACAGTCATTTAGCCTTTTTTTAGCAAAGTTATAAATCCATAGGTTTATTTCAAATAAAAACTTTTTCCGCATTGCAAGACTGGCAATGCGGAAAAAGTTTAAAAAGTAAAAAAGTCTATTGCCAGTTTGACAGACGGCTGTTTACAAAGCAAGTTTATTCGAAATAAAGTTTGTTTGATTAATAATAAAATCATTTTTTACCATTTGCTGTCTATTAAATTACTAGATGTATATTCTATAATTAAACGGATCGAAACATTCAAATAAACCAATTTTATTTACTACTTTAAATTTTCTACCATGCTGATCTTTTTACTACCATTTTGTAGCGTTCCCCATAAATACAATGATCAATCGTATAGAAAAAAAAACGTATCCGTTCGGATCTGTGAATAGCGTTTTGGCAGTTCTTCGGCTCGGAAATGAGATTGTCGAAAATGGTTCCTTACCGACACGGAAACTAATCGAACGGTTTAGAATAAGGCAGCAGTACGACGAATTATCCTTCTAACGTCACTTATCTTTCACGACCACGTAAGGGTGTTTTACATTAAGGACGTTCGGTATGTAAAGTAAAAATTAACCTACGCTGATTCCAAAACCATTTGGAGATTTTAGGGTCTTAAGCCTTATTTTTCTATTTTTAGCTCTCTATATCACAAGATTGTGATTATTTTCACAATATTACTTGTAACCATTTGACTTTCATTTGACCTCTATATGACGTCATAAAGTAGCCTGAACAGACTTCTTCCTTCGTGTGTTTCAAGATAAATTAAAAAAAAAACTGTTGTTAGTCTACAGATGGGCAATCCACCGGGTCTAAACCCGGTGCTTTGATAAAAACCCGATAAACTCCCGCAAGCACCCATAAACACCCAGAAAATTGGGTGTATATTTGATTTGATGAAATTAAATTAGTGATGTTAAAAAATATGTTTTAAAAGTGATTTTCATTCATTTTATTTTTTGTAGGCAACATAAAATAAAATGGTACGAGATAAAAACGAAATTTCTACTATTTCAACTTTTGAATAGCTTATTTTATGTTGTAGTGTGTAATAAGCGTTGAAGACTCGAGCGTAAGCGTGTTAGTTGTCATGTTCATCATTTGTAAGTTGATTTACATGATACCCCTTAGCTGTAAATACTTTTGAAGATTTCGAGCCATTACCGCCGACTTAGTGTAACCGACAAAAACCTACAGGAGAAGGTTTTGATTAAATATTTTTGATAATAATTGCGCTATTAAAGTGAAATTTAACATACAATAATTATTTTTGAAACCTCATGTGTTACAGTTAAAATTAAAAAAAAAAACGATAGGTTTTGAGGCTTTTTGGCGCTCACAATATTTTTGCTGTCTAAAACTAAGTACTTTTTATGTGTCCGGGCGTTTAAGATAACACTTGCGATAAAAAAATCTGGTAAAAGTTTTAACGCAAGCGACATTAAGCAATTTTAACTATGTAAATATGAATCAATTTTATTTTCATACAAGAAATGGATACCTACTTAATAAATTAAAAATAAATATGAAATATATAACGTAACCGCCGAAGGGCTAGGCAGTGGTATATATATAGAGGTATATAATTATGTTATACCTGGTAGTAGGTACACCCATATTTCACCAGTTATGTTAATAAACTAATTTAAAAAATGCAATTAAAAATAAATAACATTGCCCACAGGCACAACACAACATTACCTAAACGGCTATGTTGTTTTCTGCAGGGCAGAGGTAGATACCTACTTACACATCAGTTCGGTTATATAAAAAAACTTACACAAAAAACAAGTAGGTAACAGATTAGATAAACAATAAAAGGAGAACCGACTTATCCCTAAAGTTCAGTGGCAGCAACCCTTTAGTGTTTAACAACGTTAAGCACGAAAGCCACGTGAAGGGATCTCAGTATCTGTGGTCACTAAAGGGGATTAAGTTGACGTAACTCAAAATCTGAGAAAGAGTACTTTACAACTGCCTTTTCAAACACGTTGTCAAATCAGCAAACCAATATGGCATCACACCATCCAAATCCACTGGAAACGCTATCCAGGCCACTCAAATTACCCTGGAGAAGCATCGGGCAAACCGCGACGATTTTGTCTTTATTGATCTTTAAAAAGGCGTTTGATCGAAGGCCTCAAAAACTGGTGTGCCAGGCCATGAGAGCACAAGGTGTACCAGAATGCTATGCCTCCCTAGTACAGGACTTGTACTGCAGAAGTTGCATAAGTGTGAGAAGCTTGGTCGGGCTAAGCAAAAGCTTCGAGGTCAAAGTGAGCGTCCATCAAGGATCAGCTCTGAGCCTGGATTACTTAACAAAGGATATTCAGTCTCCTTTTCCGTGGCGTACGTATGTTGTACGCAGATGAAATTTTAATAGTCTTCATTCATAAAGATGCCGAACTACTCCAAAGAACGCTCGAGCGGTGGCGATACACGCAGGAAAACAACGGTCTACGAATCAGCAGTAATAAAACTGAGTACTTGGAGTGCGCATTCAGTGGAAATACCAACAACTCTCATATCGATGGGAATCCACTGCCAAAGGTATCCCAATTGAAGTATCTTGGTGCGATGCTGACTGCCATCGGGAACCCACAGAATTAGCGTGAGATGGCATGGCAGAGTGGAGTACTTTGACGGGGGTTCTTCAAGATCTACAGGACAGCAGTCAGACCAGCCATAACTAGGGTCGATAAAGTGCGAAACGAGCACATCAGAGGAAGTTTCAAGCGCCTATAGCAGAAAAACGGCTTTCGGTGAAAAGCTGCCTAAGATAGTTTGGTCATGTCTTGAGACGTGTAATAAGAGAGGAAGAGGACGCCCACTAACCACTTGATGGTCCATAGTAGCCAAGGACTCAAAGCTTGCCGAAACAAATGTATTTACAACCCAGGACATACTGTCCTGGCGCCGCAGAACGAGGAGAGCCGACCCCAATTAATGGGAAAGGGCTAGGACAAAAAAGAAAATAACTACTTGTTTTTTGTACAGTGATTTACTCACAACTCGGTCACACATAAGATAACAAGTAGGTCGCTTACGTTGCCATTCTCAGATTATTACGCAACTTACGATAATATTGGTAATGTCGGATACTCTAAAAAATAGAAAACCGTGGTGCTAACGATAAAATTAGCGTTTGCTATAACTTAAGTTTCTTAATTATTTTGGCAAAAATGTCGACGAGACATGGTCCGTTGTAGTTTAAAATGTTGTTTGCAATGAAAAATGCAGTTTAGGTAAAAATGTCGCTTACGTTAAGTCGGCGGTAATGGCTCGATTTGTTTGAACATTCAGTTAGGTGAAGAAAATGAAAACATAAAAGAGAATTTTATAGACCAACTTAATGAGAGCTATGATGAAAATGAAACCGGAATTGAGAGTTCTATAGACCCGATAATATTGGATGACTACAACGAACCTACACCTTCAACGTCAGGGGAAGCCAGACAGCCTTTACATTTTGTCGTCTGTAACAATGATAATGGAGAGTCAGATAGTGATTGATTGTTAAGTAGGCCATTTGTTTTTGATTAGCACAAAAAAAAATTTCTTGCATTATTTTATTTCACCTAATTATTTATAATTCAGTAAAAGAATATTAATTAAAAACTAAATGTCATTTATATATAAAAATCATTTACACCCGAAATTTGGGTGGAAATCGGGTGTTTATCTATCACCTGGGTTCAAACCCGGGTGGGTGGATTGCCCATCTATATGTTAGTCTGAAAATTGTATCTGTCTAGTGTAGAGATGGGTCGAGGGCAAAAACATGTATGGACAGATTGGGCATAAACTTGGCATTTTGGGCATAAACGAGTTTACGCTCAAATAAATGCTTAAACAAATAACTTTATTTCGTAAAAATAAAGCAGGAAATTAACTTAAAATGAAATTGTATGTCCGTATTTTGTAAATTCAAAATTAAATTAAATTATTTTTACCCTTACTAATATTATAAACGCGAAAGTTTGTAAGCAAGGATGGATGTATGTATGGATGTTTGTTACTCTTTCACGAAGACTTCTGAATTGATTGAACTGAAACTTTACAATAATATAGCTATATCAAAATAGCACATAGGCTATAATTTATAAAGTTAGTGTGTGAAGTTTCCAAAACATGACGTACGTAAGAGTCAAGGAAGTTGGAAAAAAATCTGCTATTTACGAGCTATTCTGGCGTACGCTGACAAAACGATTAGATTTACACGTATGTAAGTTATGGAAAGTTTAACAGTTCTACAAAAAAAACCCATGACCGCACAAATCTTTATTCTATGTGTAACGCTCTTTTCAGGCTACATTCTAATATCCTATTCAATAAATGATAATTATTTCTGTAAATTGGTTCATAAATACACTTACATGTTATTTTTTTTTTAAATAACTAGAAGGTGAGGTCGGTGTTTCACTATGTGACTACGCTGAGAAGAAACACCGAAAGAAACAGGCACAACACCATAAATCATTATGGACACGATAATGTGCTTCAGCTTTTGGGCCCAGCATAATTATGTGCAGTGTAGTATAAATATTGGTTTAAGAACTAGTGTAATTCAATGTTCTTTTGCAGTCTTCAAACTTTCTACATTAGAAGTTTCCAGAATAGTTGTTGTAAAGCAAATAGCAATTTTGAAAATATATTTTTGAAGGGCATATAAACTTTACTGATGCTATAATTATCATCCTCGAGTTCAAAAATAACTTATGTGATTAGTTCCATGACCAACACAACCAAGAAATCATTCTTAACAAAGCAATTTCTACAGGTTTAGAACCAATTTCCTAAGATTATTGCAAAATATTAGCTATATCCAATATGTTTTTGAAAATTAATTTTATTATAAACTCAAATTAGAAGAAATTGTTTTAAAAGTTTTTGCCCAGTCAAAAGGAATTTATTTGGCGTTTACGGGCATTTATCGGGCGTTTATTTTATGCGCCCAATTTGCCAGGGCATAAACCCATCTCTAGTCTAGTGTCTACTGTTGACAATGTCAAGTTTGAAGTTATCTATTAGTGTTTTTTGTATGTACTGAAACGTGGTAAAGACTTAAAGCTATTCGGTCTACGAAATGACGTCATCACGAATAATACTTTAAAATTTAATTAAAAAAAAACTATTACTTGGAAAAAAAAAAGCTTCAAATTAGTGGCTTAAAATTAAATGTTTTACGAAATAAAAATATAAAAAAAATACCTGAAGAATACTTTACATACCGAATTCTAGGTATTGGGTCATATAGCGCACAAAACACGTAAAGTATCAAATTTGATATGTCAAATATTTTGTATTCGTAAAGCGATCTTATTCAACAGGAGTTGCTGCTTGCAAGCGACACACACGACGGTGGCCGAGTGCAAACTAATATTTTTGGTTTCAAACTTTTGTGCAATAACTCACGACAGTGATCAGTAAAATAACCCTTAGCTTCAAGCCATTAAGGTTCGCAATATAGCAAAATTTGTTGAAAACCTAAAATCGTTTTGATTTTTTTCTGGGATTAATTGGAATATTTTGGTAGTTCTTTCTGCCACCTTTTTGAGTTGATCATGTCTCCTTACATAAAATATTTTTAAATAAACACATTACTGTTATTAAATAGAAGAAAAATGTTCCTAAACTCAAAACGAAATCGTCAATTTTGTGTGAAGAGTTACCGGAAATGATTTTTTACAATATTATTTACCTAGACTTTACAATAAAAAATTGCGACCTTTTGAAGATGAAGGAGTAATCTGTCTGTGGTGATTATTATTTAGATTTACTTTAGTTTAGTTCTGCCGCAAAGTGTACCGAAAAACTGTCATTTTGGTCAGATTTGTAAACGCGTCCTTAATAATAGTGACTTTGTTGAATGATTTTGTATGATTAAAAAAAAGGGATGATTGAAACATTATTCATATGCCAGTTGATTCTTTGATATGGTCTCAATCATACCCTAGAGTTATAGGATATCAAAAAAAACATGTATATAAATATTTTCCTGTAGATCAGAGATGTGTCTCAAAATTTCAAGTTGTGTTTGGATGATGCCATTTTTTATTTTTACATGGAATTTGTTTTGATGTTTGGAAGGTAGATTTAACCTTTCAATTGTGTCAATTAGAGACACAATAGAAAGACAATGACAGTGCGGACACCAGTGTCTTCTCAGGGTTTAACGAATTTAGGTGATGCCATGCCTTATCAAGGGAATACTTAACACAACATAAGCTTTTAAACAGTACTCAATTTTCGCCACAGAAATAATAACAGTAATACATTATCAAGTTTATCATTCATTTTATCAACTCTTTTATATTTCAGAGTGACACAGTGTTGTCTGCACCACTATGTACAACATTTTTATCTCTGCTATTATACAATGCAATAAACAGCTCTCAGAGTTGCTACAGTATTATCCATATCACCCTACTGTGACTAATATTCCATTGTTGGTAGCTATTTCTCAAACCTATCAATTGTGTTAATGAGAGAGACAATAAAAAAAAAGAAAGACAATAACAGTGCGAACGCCGGCGTCCGCTTGCAGTTTAATGAATAAAATTACAGAGTCATAGTAAGGTAAACCACAAAAAAATTAAGCAACTCAACAAAATGAAAAGATATTCAGAGCCTAGTTTTGGTCGGTGAGTACCTACATTTAGTTGGGATGTGTTTACTTTTAATGGGTGTATTGTGTATTTAAGAACACTTTTTTTTTAATATTATAAACCAATGCTTGACTGCAATCCCACCTGATGGTAAGCAGTGATGCAATCAGTGATGGAGAAGCGCACTAGTTTATTAAGAGCCTGTTTACTCTAGCCTTGAAGACATCTAAATTATAATTGGACAGGAAGACCACAGCAGGCAAGTTGTTCCAGTCCTTCTATGTACGCGGTATAAATGACGAAGCGAATCACTTTGTCCGAATCGTGGAAGTGCCAACGATCAATGAAAGGGTGGACACTTGCCATACGCCGGGTTGTCCGATGGTAGAAAGATGATGGCGGAATCAAGTCATGTAGGTAATTCCCGTGCACACTCACCAAAATGTATCCTATAGAATACCAAAAGGCTAGCTATCCTACGCCTGTGCTCAAGGCAAATATAGCATGTTGCAAATATAGTCACAATTTTATTAATAATGTGCATAATATGCATTAACTGTGTGACTTAGTGTGTAGCCAGAGGCTTTGTCACAACTTGTCTGGTCATGACATGTACCTTGTAGGGGAAGTGTCTGTCACCAGCTCAGCCCGCACCAGTGCACGGAATTCCAAATAAACCTCACCTCCTTACCTTGTGTCACTACCTTACACAAGCCAGTCCACTCACACAAATCCAGCTTTATAGGATGAGATATCACACTATCACTTCTTCTTGACTGAAGAATGTTATAAATAATATTCTGCCTGCGCTTAATTAACCTTTTTGCTATGCAAAAGTTAAAATTAAATTTAATTAAAAAAAAATAGACATAATAGACTAGATTATAAAGTAAAATTTTGTTTTAAATAACTGTGGAGGCTTGTAATTAGCATTGTGGTTATGTTTCTGTTCTTCTATGGTGTTATTAGTCTGTAAGCCTTCCGACAATAAAGAAAAAAAAAGAGAAATTAAATAAAATATAAACGAAAGGAACCAGTTCATTTATAATAAACAGAGGAATGATCTATGCAAGAGCACCTACCTGCGTACAGATTGGAATGTGTTCGTTGACCCGCGAGCTGCCGCCGGTCTAGTACCTGCTTGCTATCTAGGCTCGCGATCGCGACTGGACGAGTGGACGCTGCCAGCTATAGTACTGTGTCGCCGGACGCCCCCTCTGAGCCACTGCCTGCCGCCACGCCGCGTCACCTTATCTACGGTCTACGTCTCTTTGTGTGTGTTTATCCAATCAGCCGACCAGCCGCACATTAACTCTTTTTATGGAATGACAAAGCAAAACAATAACAAATAGCCGTGTCGGTTGCTACTATACCGGTATCGTCTTTAAGTTTACATTTGTGGCACAAAAACAATAAACTAAGGAAATAGGTCTACGATCTACACATACAGAAATATTAATAGAAAAATAACGTTTATTCACATCGCGTCGTAACAAAAACGGGTAAAGAAAGCCGCAATCACGCGTCTTACAGCTGAAATATCAAAGTTTTAGTTCGACGACAGTTAGACTGGACGTGGACAATTTGACATACCGTGTTGCCAACTCTATTTTTTAAAGACAGCGAATTTAACCCCTTACTGTATGGATTTTTTTAATTAAATGAAAAATATTCAATGATTCTTTCAAGTTTTGAAAGACTTTCTTTACATGCGCAGAAACTAAAAATGGCAAAAAAAAAACTTTTTTTACAAAAAAATCAACAGACTCCTTAAAAAATCACTAGGTAACGACTAACGAGTGAAAAATAACTCCAGTTTTGGAAGTCGGTGGCCAATAATGAACGAAATAAAACTACCAAAGCCACAGACTTCCGAAACTGGAGTTATTTTTCACCAGTAGGTGTTTTTTTTTAAGTTTTTTGGGGGCTAGGTAGGTACCTACCACTTTAATAACGGATTCAACCGGGTCTCTCGAGTATCTCGTGCAGTTGAATCAAGGGCCTGGTTCAGAAGGGATTCTTTTCGATAGGCTCGCATCGTGAGGTTCTCTACCTAGTTAAGTGCTTTGGATACAGTAAGGGGGTTTTTTGTATTATCTTTGTGATGATTACCTGTGTTGACGACGACGCTACACATGACCATCAGCCACATAAAAATTAACGCATTTCCACTATAAGGCTTACAATTTCAAATGAAGCAGGGTGTGTTCGAACCGCAGCTTACATGTAGCAAAAAATTAAATGAAATAAAATCCTGGCGATGCTTTACGCTAAGGCCTCTTGAATACTCTTGACTGGGTGCCTACCGCCTGGGGTAGAGGTGTAAATCCCGTAGAACTTATCCACAATGGTGTAGGTATATGAGGCAAGAAAATTAAACGCATAATATCAATGCAAATCTATAGTTTATTGTAGAAAACATGGCTCCGCAACATGGAGACTATTAATATGGGAATGAAAGTTATCAACTTTTTAGTCCCTTGGTATGTACAGACAAGAGACGAGAGCACATCAAGTTACCCCAATGTGTCAAATTTCTTTGATCGTTTTTCAACTACCTATATATAAAACAGAATACGGTTCATATTCAATTGGGAAAATTTGACACATTGGGGTAACTTGATGTGCTGGCATCTATAGGTACCTACTTATAGTAGGTAGGTATGTGTACACAAGCTTGGGTCACGGTAATATTATCATACAGTAGGCCTATTGTAATTCGGCCATATCTTATATATCTTCTATATCCCATGTCCCAGTGCCGTCATCTAGCGTTATATAGCAATATTAAAGCGGCCATTGGCGCCACCTAGCGTTATTAGCAAAACACGAAACAAATAAAGAAAATGGAAGCTGTAGTAGGGATGCTACCATTTAAATATCAAGGTACATAACGATAATTTTTATAAGATGTCATTCGATTATCCCATCTCTAGTTATAATAACTGATTCATTTAAAAAAAAACCATTAAATACTTATCAAAATTATCGATACCTTGATATCTACCTCTTTAGGGTTAGTATGGACATACAACTGAATCGAGCTGGATAAATTTGTAGTAAATCCCTATGCGTCCTGTTGAGCGTAAAGATTAGTTGTGTAGACTAGAAAATATTTAAAAACTGCGCGCCGCGTTGTTCCACTTACGAGGTCTTCGGGTGAAACTTAATAATGACCCCCCTCCAAAAATGTCTTGGTCTATCTATTGGTACGCCAAACACCTTAACTATTTTATAATAATAATAACCCCTCAGGGCAGCTTGTGGCGAGATGTTGGGCAGTAGCGACCTCACGGACGTTATCTCCCGGGTGAAGTCTAGTTCCCCATCTCTGGCTTGCCTTTATTGGCCGGCCAGAGTGAGCACTGACGAGGAACGGAGCTACCACCTTTTTCTTACCTTAGTGGGCCGACTAGAGTGGAGATTCTCAAGAGCAAACGTGCTCGGAGTAAGGAAGCATTCCAGTAAGGTGCTGGTAGGGATTTTGACCGTACTTCGAGGATTATCCTGATAGCCGTGGTATGCCTCTCCAATTCTCAAGCACCTCAGGTTATGTTGCCCTCTTGTCGCTAAGTCACTATGTGCTAGCGGCCGTTTCAGAGGGCCCATTACTGAGTGTGCAAGTCACCCCCTGCCATTGTATTCGTGTATTTATAAAGCATTGATGAGGCAGGGCCATACACTTTCCATAGTACTAGGTAACCAGTTCACCTTATCCACCCCTAACCCATAGCCCAATACATTTTTTGCTTTAGTCTGCAAATAGTCCTGCACTAGTCGTAGGTTTTCCTTGGATGCATTTGCATAATGCATTCTGTGATTGGTGCCTCACTTCATTAAAAACAACAAAGGGCCTCTGCAAATTGGCTTCGGCCCCTCGTACGCCTTCCAAAGGTCCGGAACCCAAGGATTCCGAGAAATAAAAACAAAAATAATAATAAATACCGTATCTCAAAAGTGTGGCCATAATTTAAGTTTTTTAATTGAATTATTTATAACATAGGTACTATGTAGATACCTTCTGCGTGGTAATAGGCTCCTCTAGCTGCTAACCAGCGCCAGCGTGCTGCGTGCCAGCAGGCGAGGAGACCGTGCGGGCGGCTCGCACGGCTCGCACGCAGCGCCCACCCGCAATTGACAACATTTCAAAATTTAACCTCCATGTTTTATTATGTTATCTAAAAGTAAATCCAAAACTAGTGGACCCATATTTTTTGGTTTTTCGAAATGATGTACTTTTCATTCATAATTTTAACTTTGTAGCCGTTGGGCATAGGGTTCAGCCTCTGAGTTAAAGTCCTTGCACGATTTTTTTAAACTTCTTTAATAACTTTTTAACACTTTAAGGACAACACAAAAAGAACATAGAAACACAGAACAAGAATTACAGGTAGTTTAAAGGTCTAGCATGGCTGGCACTCTACGAATGCGGTGCGAGACCCGTCGTGTGCACGTCTCCAAGGCCGACTCGACTCTCTGTTTGGCCGCCAGAGACGCCTGCTCAACGCGGTGCGCGGGAATAATCGTGGCGCGTGATTGGTTGCCTACCTCAGTGGCGACAACCGTACCTACTACTGTCCCCGCGCTCATCCGATTGGATGTTACGATCAGTGGGGCCAACACTATCATTAACACTATCGTCGTGGGGTTGCCGCGTTACATACTCCCCCTCTAGATCACGATTACGTCCTCGATCGTGGTCTAGCCTTACATTACTGTCATTAGGAAAGGGTTGTAAACGAGGTCGGCCTCGCTTTTTCTTAGGCTCCAGTGGCTGAGTGCACTCATCTATTCGTCCTCGAAAAGGGGTGAGCTGATTTGCGTGGAACTTGCCCAATACCTCAGCAGGATTTCCAGCAGATGCGATTAGGTATGTTGTTGGACTCAATTTCTTCTTCACAACATATGGCCCATCCCTCTTTGGGAAAAACTTAGCAGTCTTTGACTTTCTGGCGTCGCTCAGCTGATGAGTGGTCAATAAAACCTTATCATCTACTTTAAAACCAACTCCTACTCTTCTCGACCGATCAGCGTAAGTTTTCCTTCTATCCTGCAGTTTTTCTACTCTATCACGAACTTCACTTAAGGAGTTCAAAAAATTTGTTAAGTAAGGCGTAATCTGTGGTACGAAATTATCCTTCTGTAAGACCGCTCTTGGATCGTTATATACCTCTAACGGTGACTTCAGCTCACGTGCAAACGTCAAATATGCAGGAGTAACTCCTGTCGTTTCACAGACCGCACTGTTCATACTGAACCGTACTATCGGTAGCTGCATAGGCCATGAGGAATGATTTGTACCAACCAACAGAGCTAGTTGCGTCTTCATATCCCGGTTTTTTCTTTCCGCTGGATTGGCTTCTGGGTGGTAGTAAGGTATTAAGTCTTGTGTAATACCAAGAATGAACATGCACTTCTGCATGACTGCGGAGACAAATTGTACGCCATTGTCGGAAATAATGCGTCGTGGTAAGCCGTACCGAAGGAAATACTCTTCTATGAGTACTTTTGCGCAGGCGACAGAGGTTGCTTCTTTGAGAGCATACAATTCTACCCATCTTGTCGCGGTATCTTCCACTAGCAGGATCCACTTCTCCCCGTTTTCGCCCTCTGGCAGTGGTCCAAATAGGTCTATAGCCAAGACTTCATTGCGCTGGTTTAAAATCGGTTTTTGGATCAGACCAGGTGGTTTTTCATTTGTTGCTTTATAGCGTTGACATGATGAACACGATTTTACGTAATCCGTCACTATTCTTCTCATGCCAGGGAAATAATAGTTTTGAGCTATCTTCTGGTATGTTCTCTCTATACCAGGATGACCTGCAATTGGAACATCATGACATTCTCTCAGAATCTCGTTCCGGATGCTTACAGGTATTACCAATTGTGGTGACTCCATGTCTGTATCTGGGTTATAGCGGTAAAGGATACCACGCTCCATAAGATAACCGCGTTCTGTCCAACGACGGGAGGCAACTTCTTCTGTATCTTCTAGTTCCTTTATAATTTTATTTAGATCTGGGTCGGACTCTTGTGCTGCACGTAGCTCCGTAAGATCTCGCGTAGGCAAATCAATAATAACGGAACATATTCCACAGGTTTCACGAGACTCATCTGTACAGACAGGGCGGCTGAGTGCGTCGGCCACTACATTTACCTTTCCGGGAGTGTATTCAAACCGAATGTCATAGGCCTGTAGTTTTAGTGCCCAACGTACCAAACGACCGGTAGGCGACTTTAATGAAAGCAGCCATTTCAAAGGCTGGTGATCACTGGCTATGATTACTGGATGGCCATCAATGTAACCCCGCATACGGTCGACTGCCCAGACGACCGCCAGAGCCTCCCGCTCCGTGGTCGAATAATTCCGTTCCGCTGCTGACAACAAACGGCTGGCAAATTCAATAGGTCGTTCTTCATTCTTTTCTCCTTGAAGCAACACTGCTCCTATCGCATAGTTGCTCGCATCTGTGCGCAGGATGAATGGCTTGGAGTAGTCTGCCTGTATGAGGATCGGCGCTGACGTCAGGAGTCTTTTCAAATGACTGAAAGCTTCAGCCTGATGTGGTCCCCATACCCAAGGTTGATTCTTCCTCGTCAGTCTTGTCAGTGGCTCTGCTACCTCTGAAAACTTGGGAATGAACTTCCTAAACCAGGAACATGTTTGAATGAATGTTCTAAGGTGTCCTATGGAAGTCGGCTCTTTCATATCTAAGATGGCTTGGATTTTACCTTCATCAGCCGAGACTCCCTCCTGTGAGATCACATGACCTAAATATTTAACACGCTCTCTTCCAAATACACACTTTTCTCGGTTAGCACGCAATTTGTACTTAATCAGCCGTTCAAAAACGATTCGCAGGTTTTCCAGGTGCCTCGAAAAGTCCCCCTGCGTTATAATCAATAAATCGTCCAAATACCCTAGTATTGTAACATCTTTTAATGCTTAACCGGATCGCATTCTATCTATCAGACGCTGAAAAGTAGCCGGTCCATTCTTCAGACCGAACGGCATCCTTTTAAATCGGAAGGTTCCAAAAGGGGTCACGAAAGCCGTCTTATCCCTATCCTCTTCCTTAACTGACACTTGCCAGTACCCAGATCGCAAATCTATTGTACTCATGTGACAATGTCCACGTTTAGTAGATTGCAGCAGTTCATCAATGCGAGGCATTGGATAGGCGTCCGTCTTCGTAATTGCATTTAATTTTCGATAGTCGACGCAAAACCGATAGCTGCCGTCACGTTTAGGTACTAGCAGGGCTGGAGCAGCCCACGCAGACTCGCAATCTTCAATAATATCTTCAGCCAACATTTTGGTAAGCTCTTGCTGCATAATCTCCTTCTTTGCAGGTGTCAAGCGATATGGAGGCGTCGCTATCGGAGAATTATTTCCCGTGTCTATATGATGCTCTCCATATGGAGTCGGTTCCCCAATTGTATTAAACATCTCCTGAAAATCGGTGAGTAATTGGGCAAGCTCCTCACGCTCATGATCCTCTAAACCTACACCTTCGTCATCGCGTAAAACATTCATCGCGGCGTATGAATGACGAGGTGAAAAAGATTCTGAAATCAATTTATACTTTTGATCGCTACGATCCGAAAAATACCAAAGGCGCTGCTTGAAATCAATAACAAGACCAGCATTATTAATAAAATCTATACCTAACAGTGTTTCATTATCTAGCGCGTCGGGGAAAATTAAAAACTCGGTGGACACAATTACATGAAGAAGTTTCACCTGTACCTCTGCAACAAGCACCTCCATCAGGCGCGTGCATCCATCCGCCAGGCGAATGTTTCTAGTGCACTGTTGTAAAGGGTGGCCTTTTTCCTTTAACACACGAAAAAGTGTGTGACCGGCAATACAGCCCCTAGAACCAGTGTCCAGTAACGCAGTCCCATTTTTCCCCAAAATACCTATTTTCATCAAAGGTCTATTATTATTATGCTCCCCCTTGATTGAACTTCCCTTAGTTCGACCCTGTGTGGACGCGAGGTGTTTCTTACAATTATTATTATATCCTTCATTATTTCTATTTACATTTACTGAGCTTAATTCTAAACATTTATAAACACTATCATCAGAAAAACATGAACATAAACAATTACACTTAACATTATTTGAATCCTTAACATTTCTATTATTATTCATGTAACATGACATGGCAACATTATCGTTATAATCTGATTGAATTAACGAACGGGTTTTATATGAACTTACAGAAAACTTAGTGTCTCTATTATTGTTATTAACACATACATTTTTACTGACACTTTAATGCTCGTTATTATGTTGTAGTTCAGTAACACAATCACTGTAAAGTTTTAAGTGATTCCCAGCGTTGCAAGACGCTGGGTTACCTGTGGTACCGGCAGAAACGAAGCGATGTGGACTCGGCGACTCTCGATCGCGCAGAACGTCGCGCTCGCAGACGGTCGCTAGGCAACGAGCGGCCACGGCTACGGCGCTCTCGCACGTACTCTGCCGGGCAGGCGCGGGTGGCGCGTGCCGGCGCGGGACGCTCGCGGCTGTCGATCTCGGCTCGCCAGACGGCGACGCACAGTCATTCCGCACGATAACGCGATGGCGGGAACCGCGCACTTTTGAATTTACGTTATCACTGGTTGTCGTAACCGAATAGAATGCACTTTGAGAACTAGATCGACACTTTTCGCACTTTGATTTTATAACGTTAGGGGTACCGCACCCATAACATTGAATAGCTTTATTTTTGTTTACGTTGCTATCACTTTGTCCGTTATCACTTTTACCGTTATCACTTTTATTATTGTTTATTAACTTTTTACACTGCGATTTTTCGTGTCCCCATTTCTTGCAGTAACTGCACGATAGTCTTTTGCTGCGAGTGGTTTTATTATCACTTGGTGCCGAAGTTGAAGGACCGCCGGTGACGGCAGCTTGATGACTGGCGCTCGGATGCGTCACTGCCGGTTTCTTATCACCTGCGCTGTCTACTAACGATTCCTCGATCGCTCTGGCACGTTGCAGTAACTGGTCGAAAGACTTTATGGAGTTACGATCGAGCCGCTTTTTTATTCTACGATCGAGAAGCCCGTACACCATATCTAGTTGGACTTTTTCACTTAGATCTTCTTGTGGCAATCTCGATAAAAGCGCTCTCGTCTTCGCTATAAATAAATCTGTCGTGTCCGCAATTTGTTGTAATGAAAACAACTCCAAATATATACGAAATGGCGGACGATGCTCTCCGAATGCACTTTTTAGTTTATGCATAGCATCCGACCATGATGTGGTACTGGTTTTTATACCTTGCCACCATAATGCTGCTGATTCTACTAGCAACATGGAGAGTCCTTTGACAGCGTTATCGTCAGATATCTGTAGGCAGTTCTTGTACACTTCTATTGCGTCGATAAACCCGTCGACATCAGCGGACGATCCGTTAAATCGAGCTGTGCACTTTGAGAAGTTCGCGGCGGGCGTTGTCATCATAGACACTTCAGGCGCCGGTGTCGAAGTCCTAACTTCCTGGATGAGCCTCGCGAAAATCTCTGCCTGACTCTGCTGTAGTGAGTGCATCAGGGTTGCAAATTGACCCTGGTCCATGGTGATCGATGTGGACATCTCCGTTTCCTCTTCCACATCTACTCCCTGATTCTTGGATTTCTTATTTCTTGTTTCCATCGTAGTCATACTGACAACGGAAACGGAACCTCGTGGCGAAAACTTTCAACCGCCAAAAACGCCACTTGTAGCGCTTCAGGTTCCGCAGCTCCCACGTGTAGGTAGGTATGTGTAACCGAAGACTTCTTCCTGGAGGAAGTACTAGACGCCAACTGAGGCGCTATATGCTTCGTAAAAAAAAAATCGCAAGCACGTGTCGTCAGAGGCTCCTACTGTTGGGACGCCAAATGTAGCCGTTGGGCATAGGGTTCAGCCTCTGAGTTAAAGTCCTTGCACGATTTTTTTAAACTTCTTTAATAACTTTTTAACACTTTAAGGACAACACAAAAAGAACATAGAAACACAGAACAAGAATTACAGGTAGTTTAAAGGTCTAGCATGGCTGGCACTCTACGAATGCGGTGCGAGACCCGTCGTGTGCACGTCTCCAAGGCCGACTCGACTCTCTGTTTGGCCGCCAGAGACGCCTGCTCAACGCGGTGCGCGGGAATAATCGTGGCGCGTGATTGGTTGCCTACCTCAGTGGCGACAACCGTACTACTGTCCCCGCGCTCATCCGATTGGATGTTACGATCAGTGGGGCCAACACTATCATTAACACTATCGTCGTGGGGTTGCCGCGTTACAACTTTGAAATTCGGTGCATTTTAAAAAGACGTAAGCGCCAAATGACGTCATTCATACGGTGGAATGGCGATAATTCCTTTGCTTTACTGTGATACGTCAAAAAAAAACAGTTTCTTAGATGTCACTGTTATTTAGCAGTTGTCAATGTCACACATTGACATTAGATTTGTCTTGTTTGACATAAGATATGTCATTTTTGACATTAGAGATGTCTTTTTTGACATTAGATACGTAATTTTTGACAGAAATGTCTTGTTTGACATTATAGTTTTCATCTTAAAAATTAGCTTGCTTTCGCAAAGGTAAACACCTCATTCCACCGTATAAGTGACGTCATCGCATGGTTTTTGGTTTTTTTTTTTCTCAGAAATTAAGCTATAAATTTTTTAAAAAAATATATATTTGAACTCAGCCAATTAACTCAGCATACAAAAATGAAGAAACGGCATTTTTGTTTTAGGGACATGTCAATTTTGAAATGTTGTCAATTGACAACATTTCAAAATTTTAACCTCCATGTTTTATTATGTTATCTAAAAGTAAATCCAAAACTAGAGGACCCATATTTTTTGCTTTTTCGAAATTATGTACTTTTCATTCATAATTTTTACTTTGAAATTCGGTGCATTCTAAAAAGACGTAAGCGCCAAATGACGTCATTCATACGGTGGAATGGCGATAATTCCTTTGCTTTACTGTGATACGTCAAAAAAAATCAGTTTCTTAGATGTCACTGTCATTTAGCAGTTGTCAATGTCACACATTGACATTAGATATGTCTTGTTGGACATTAGATATGTCATTTTTGACATTAGATACGTAATTTTTGACAGAAATGTCTTGTTTGACATTATAGTTTTCATCTTAAAAATTAGCTTGCTTTCGCAAAGGTAAACACCTCATTCCACCGTATAAGTGACGTCATCGCATGGTTTTTGGTTTTAATTTTTTTTCTCAGAAATTAAGCTATAAAAAAATTTAAAAAATATATGTTTGAACTCAGCATACAAAAATGAAGAAACGGTATTTTTGTTTTAGGGTCATGTCAATTTTGAAATGTTGTCAATTAGGTACCAGTCAGTGCCACTACTCAGTCCGATAAGTTGCTTAGACCGACAATATATTATATTATCACTTCTCTATAGAGTGAGTCATGCGATTGGGTTGGACGGATTGCTTACTTGCGCCTATACAAGTGCTTCAGTGGCGACGTCGAAATCTTAGTAGGTTGCTAGGTGACGTACCTACCTACCAAGCGCGCGACTTGATTATAGGCGTCCCGGAGCCAAGCGTGTGCATGCCGGGACACTTGCTTCGTCTGACAAGCGCTCTCAGTTGCGCTCCTCTTTGCCCATCAGTTTCTAGCCAAGCATAGGCTATTACTCCAGGTCGGTATTTCGAGTACCGCTATAGACACTCAAGGCCTTGATTACAGTTGCAGTGGTAGTATCTACGTCCTTATTGTAGTAGGTACAAAAGCGAATCTCACAGTAGTAAAGTGGTTTCAACAACATTCGTTGGAGCAGTGGAGTTATGATCATGTGAAACCACGGCACCGACAGACCCGAACTGCGTCGCATCGCAGCATTCGCACGTACAGCATACAACTGTTAGGGCCCGTGCGTTTAGTAGCCCTCCGCAGAACCAGTGGCGCTTCATGAAGAAATACTCAGCAGCGCGCCGGAGTCAGGCGGCAGCACCTCGTCGTCGTCGTCGGAGTCAGCGCCGGGCGCCAGCGCCGCCAGCAGCAGCGCCTGCGTGGGCGCCACGAACACGCCCGGCAGCCGGCACATGCCGCGCGCCGCGCACGCCATGGACCAACCTGCGGGAGCAGACGCTGTAGCCCGGCCGCTCGCCCACGGCAAGCCTCGAGGCGACCACTCACGCGTGTCCAGCGACCGCGGCAGCGCGCACAGCGCCACGAGCCGCGCCTCCGAGCGCGACAGCACGCCGGTGCGCGCGTACAGCGCGCACCACGCCGCCGACACCAGCACGCAGCACACCTCTGTGGACACGCGCCGACACATGACCTCCCCGCACCGTCCGCGTCGCGGGCGGGCGGCCACTCACCCAGCGCGAACGCCACCAGCACGTCGCTCAGGTACAGGATGGCCTCCGCGTCGCACAGCCGCTCGCAGCACTCGGCGTACAGCAGCAGCAGCGCCGCCAGCTGCACCCCCCGGCCCCGCGCCGCCTGGCCGGGCAGGGGCAGCCACGCGCCCGCCGCGAACGGCGCCGCCGCCGTGCACAGCGTCGCCAGCACGCCCGCCAGCACGGGTAGTGCCGCGCGCCCGCACTGTGGGTTCACACGTCAGTACACGCTACGCAAGCGACCGTCCCGCACTCCGCCGGGATGCTTACCAGCAGCGCCGTGTGCAGCGGCGTGGCCAGCAGCGACGCGGCGTACACCAGCGCGCAGCCGCCCGGCGCCGCCGAGCGCGCGCTGAGCGCCAGCGGCAGCCACGCGCAGCCACCGCCCAGCGACCACAGCATCACTCTGCGACAGCGACTTGTCACTACACGCGAGCCCGATGTGACTCAGCGCCAGTGCGACTCGCGAGACCGCTCACCCCTTGACGATCCGGTAGTCGACGCCGTCGGTGAGAGCGCTAATGAGGCCGGCGGTGAGCGCGGGCGACACGAGATGCGCGTGCGCGACGCACGCCGCATGCACGCGCGCCTGCACGCGCAGGGTCCCGCAAGGCGCGGCCCGCGCCCGCCGGCCCGCACAGAAGTGCACGTAAGCCACCAGCACGCACGACGTGTATTCCGCGCGCAGCCCTCCTACATACACACTGAGCAAATGGGCATCCGAAGCCAGTAAACACTTCACATGGGAACACAATGTGTATCACCAAACATGATGGATTGTGTACACAGTGGCTGGTCCTTCCACCATCAGTCAGGCAGTCTGCAGCAGCGGGAATGCCAGTCACCGGCCAGCACGCTGAAGAACAGCACCAACAAGGAAGACAATCAAGTATGCTTCCCATATTCTAAGGCAAAGTAGGTACTTTTGTAAATAATAATATAAACCTTTACCCATATAGTTTAAATCTTTAAATGAATAAACTAGTACCTACTAGTGTGATTATTTAAAAAATACTAGCTGTACCCTGCCACGCTTCGCTGTGGCACATTGTGATTGAATGGTTAAAAAAAAATATAAAAACCTTGATGCGGATTATATATCATGCTAAAATTTCAGCTGGATCGGTGCAGAACTTTTTGAGTTTTTGAAGTGTACACAAACCAACATAACATTTATATATATATATAGATTGTTAATTCAAAGACACAAATAAAAGATAATTTAGTAAAATTTGATTTATGATAAAGAATATGTTTGAAACTACAGATGAATAAAATGCTATATATATACCTATCTGAACCTCTGCTTCTGCAGCAGACCTTGGGCACGGAGGGGCCGCCCGTCCACCGCACAACTGCAGTGCTACCAAGCCAAGTGAACTATTTCTAGATTGATTTGCTTTATGCTGTGTCATGACTCTGTCCTGAAATACCAGGTTTTAAGATGCAACTACTGGAATAATAAAGATTAACAAAATTATTTATATAATAATAATTAATTAAGTAAGTAATAAACTGGCATTGAATAGTTTAGAGTAGAAAAACAATTATTTATAGTTACATGCATTACTTTTTGACTAGAAGCAAGTCCACCCTACACCCAGGTTCACATCAATCAGTCAGTCTTATTTTAAATTGAAAGCCATGTCTTACATAACATAGACTCTAAGACTACAACTGTAATGCGTAAAGATCCCAGCTTGCAGTACATGAAAGCCTCACATCAGCTGTTGGTACCACATACGCAGGTAAGTACGTGTGCTGCTTCAGACATACCCAATTGTTTTCAAATTGGTATCTGCCCCATTTGCAAGGATGCCTCAAATGTTCTAACTCTGCCAATACAATGTAAGATGCACAATAACAGCTGCTTGCATGCCAGTCCTTGCATCTTGCCAACAAATGACAACACAATCTTTTGGCTCAAAACATGTATGTGTAATGTTTGCTGAGACAATATCATGTAAGTACTTAGTACAACAAGCAGACAGCATGTTACTCAAGAACCCGGAGAAATAATAAAATGTAAGTATGTAAGTAATTACATGAGGTGCAATGCAGTGTATGATGTCTAACTAGACATAGTGAGCATGCGGTAGTTGCCTCCGGACGCGCCCAGCCGCGGCGCCAGCACGGCCGCCGCCACGGCCGCCACCACGCCGCCCACCAGCCAGAGCCGGCGCGCGGCCGCTGCCCGGCCCCAACCCCACCTGCCCCTCACACTCATAGCACCACACTAATCCGTCACCAACTATTCATTTTTCATGATTTATTATAATCAAATCAGGTACACACCAACACAGTACACAAATAATATTGTCTAAGTTTTACAAGAAGAATGTAGGTAGGTAATGTATGGAATGTTCAAAATCAGCACACTAAAATCAATGTGTAAAAATTAAGCAATAGATTTCAAATTCAGACATAATAATTTCAATAAACAAATCATTTCATTTTAGATTTTCAAATTACGCGCAGAGACCTGCATTGCAGTACTCAGTCAGTAGGGAGGGCGGTATGTGCGTGCGGTAATACTGTAGGGAAGGGAAGGTACGTATTATTTACGCGGCCACGTTTTTACTTTACACCTGCTATTTGCTTCCAAGGTCGTACCAGGTACCGACCCGAAAAACTTGCAACACTATATATAATATAGTATACGGCTACTTGGACTCGTACCGTCGAGGCTCGACGCTCGCCGGACCCGAGTCTCGCGGATTCGTGTAACGCAAATCGCAATCTACGGAACAATTTCATATGCAAGTATTTTTACTTTGCAAGTATTTATTTGTAAACGTGACTGTGCTCCTTATAAATAAGAGTTCAGAGTTTAATTTCCTGTGAAAGTATTTTTACGTTAATGGTTTGTCTTTGCAAGTACCTATTTACTTGTAAACGCAACTGTGCTCCTGATAATAAAGAGTTCCTGCAAGTATTTTTTCTTCCAGGGCTCTTGGATGGAATAGTAGTAGAAACTTTAATCGTCTATTTGTAGGTATTCATTGTAAACGCAATATGCTCCTTATTTATTGGGGCTCACGTTTCAATTTCCTATTCAAGTATATTTATACCATCAGGACTTGGCATAGGAGTAGGAAGTTCGATCGTCTGTAAGTATTTAAAAACGCGATTGTGCTCCTTATTTGTACAAAGTTAGGGGTAGCGTAAAAAGTAACTACGACAGCGACACGTAAGGTTTTATAGCTAGCAAAGTGAGAGTTTAATCAAATTTGCCTTTCATATACTTAAGATGTTTATATTTTAATGATACTACCAATATCGGTTATACACTGCAAAATGTACACGTTTTACGTTAATTTTCTAGTAACGAATGCTTTTAAGAATGTTGATTTTGCACTGGTACAATTGTAATATTTGTTCATCTATCTAAATATATAAAAGAAAGTCGTGTTAGTTACACCACTTATAACTCAAGAACGGCTAGATCAGTTTGAATGATTTTGGTCTTTTTGGATTTGTCTTTGTCCAGAATAGCCTTAGAGCATAAATGCTCTAAGAGAATAGCACATAGCATAATAATTAATAAAAAACATGAAAAGTCCTTGAAAAAATAAATATCAAGAATATCGGTTGTCTCAAACATTTTTCAAACGCAGCGCCAAACGCAGGAGTCAAACTTCCCAGTTCATTATCAGGTGACAATTTGAAATTGACAAGTCCTAGGCTAAGCCTAAGCTAAACCCAAGAAGGTAAGGTTGTCAATTTATAATACGCACCTACGTTCTGAAATTTATTTTGTTACTAAACTTAGAGGTTTTGAGTAGCATAAAAAAGTCTTATATTTCAGAAATCAATTTACGTAATTAGCAATGATGACAGAGACGAACTTTAATAATTCTTTGCAAATAGAACTTATTTTACTGTTAGGACTTTAATTAAAGTAGACCGAGAAAACTATAGGCATAAATTGTTTGTAACATAGAGGCAATAGTTCAGATTAAAATTATGAATTTAGTATTTTTTAAATCAATGCATTTTAGTAAGGTAGTTAGGTTAGATAGTTGGTATAGCTATAGGATAGGTATGGTCAGTTAGGTTAGGTTATATACATGTTGTAATTTTAATTCTATCGAACACAAAATGTTTAAACAAGATCACAGTAGAGACTCGCTATATAAAAAGTAGTAGTAGTTATTATTGGTAGTCATCTTATTAAACGTATGTATATCTAATACATAAAAAAATTGATAAGAGCAATAAATTGACTCTAGGGCACAACGAAGTTTGCCGGGGAAGCTAGTTTTTTATAATTTCTTTAAAATAGTTACACCTCACATAATTTGATGCAAGCTATAATGGATATAAACCAATACAACTTATGTATACGATGCACTGAAAACAATTGTATGCTCTTTCCTATGCAATAAACCTATTTACTAAAGAAAAATCCACATAAGACATTAATCACACATGAGTTAAAATGGACCAATTCTTTATACGTAGGTACTCAGTATTTTCAATATTCGCACAAGTAAACCTGCTTCTTACAAAAAGTACCTAGTACGGAACAACGGATTACGGAAAATCTCTAAACACATAAAATGTCAAATTGATTAATGTGGGCAGTGTTGCCAATTCCTCCGAATTCGAGTCGCTTAAAATAAATCACTATTAAAACTGATTCTGCGAAGAGCGGACTCAGGATTTTATTCTAGGAGTGGCCATAGAATCGCATTAGTAAATCTGTAGAAAAGTCGTGTTTGAAAAACATAAAAAAGAAACATTGCCAGCGTATTAAAGGATAACCAGCAGAACTCATTTCCACCATTTTTGAAATTATTGTCTGTTTGTTTATTTTGTCTGTTTGTTTGTTTTGGAGGAGCTTGTGGCTAAATTATAACAGCCGCATGGGTCGATCGAAGGTTAAGCTACGCTTGACGAGGTCGGTCCGTGGATGGGTGACCATTTATTACATACCAAGACTCCTCCGTGCCTCGGAAAGCACGTTAAGCCGTTGGTCCCGGCTGTCATTTGTAGATCTTTGACAGTCGTTACTTGTAGTCAGAAGCCCGAAAGTCTGACAACCAGTTTAACCAAGGGGTATCATGTTACCCAGTTACTGGGTTGTGGAGGTCAGACAGGCAGTCGCTCCATGTAAAACACTGGTATTCAGCTGCATCCGGTTAAACTGGAAGCCGACCCCAACATAGTTGGGAAAAGGCTAGGCAGATGATGATGTCTGTTTGTTTATTTGTTTGAACACGCATCACGTAAAATGTAGGTACGAATCCAATGTAGACATCTATAAGAAGTAAAATATCGCAACACAAGCTATTAACTATTAAGTTACTTGTAACGCCATCTAAGACTAAAACACAGAACTAATGTTGACAGTTGAACTTCATATTCGATAGATGGCGTTGTGCATATCGCCCGAGTTTAGTAAAGATAGTGCGAGAGCCGGCTGCAAAAATACCTACCTCATCGGCCTCCCCAATAACCTATAATATATTTAGATCGTTAACCGACACTTGAACACGTAAAAAAAACAGGTCTGGCAGAGCCAATCCTGCCGGGTCGAGCATGTTCGCCATCGCTAGCGGTGACTGCTTCTATGCCACGATGCGGAAGCGGAGCGCGTCCCTGATACGCAGAATTCGCGGCAGCTACAACAGCGTTCTGTTGATGATAGCCGACAGGCTCGACTGTCCATTTATTAGACGCTGCAGTGACTTGCACGTCACCTACAGTCGTCGGCTGTCAGTATAATAAAATTCTTTTGTATGGTTATTGTTTTGTGTTGTACCTATTGTAATACCTATATTCAGTGTGTTTTAGTGTGTAATGTGTGCTATATGTATAATGTCTATGTGTTTAAGAGTCCCTGTTACTTGATAAATAAATGATTATTATTATTATAGAAATAATTGATATTTTTTGACGTAATGTTTTAGTAAAAATTACTTCATAAGATACCCGAATGAAAGTGCTGGCAGCAGTTAACCATTGATTAGTTATGTAAAAAAAGTGGGTCTGCCATTGCGCACCCTGCCGGAAGTGCTTGGCAAATCCCTTGAATATGCCCTTCTGACACACTAAACCTCTCATCGAGTACCCGGATGGGACCAACGCTAAATAATAACCAAGATGCCCCTGATAATGGATCAAAAGGTCTTCCAGGTCTAAGCTTGCCGGAACTTAGTGTTCAAAGCGTTTGAAGTTGATAGGCAGCATAATTTCACCTGAACTCAAAATAACATTATTTTGTTTCTAAATTTATACAAAGGACATGTTTCATTTTTGTATGGGCCTCCGGCCATAACATGTACGTCGTCAGCGAAGCTGCGAAACTTACCCCTGAATAGAATAAAGTTAATTTTTTTACTTAATATCATATGGTTTTTATGTACAAAATTAAAATTGAAAACGTTTGACGTTTGTCCTAAGGGATAGTGACAGCCATCCATGACAGGTTGTAGAGATGACGTTTACTTAACCTATAATATAATTGTTTAGTTTTTGTTCATCGAACAAATAAATCATTAATAGTCTAAGATCATAATTACAGTGTTCTTTCATCTTTCTTTCTTTTCTTTTCTTTCTTTCGTAAGTAAATAAAAAATATTAGAAAAAAGTGGTTCACTAAAGCAAGATCAAGAATCATTTCTTTAGGGAGTATTGGCTTATCATATAAAAGTTAAAACCTACTGTGTTCAATCCCTGCTGGATGCGTATATTTCAATACATTTCCTTCAGCTAACCGGTCTCATTTGTCTAATGTTATACAGAATAAGCTATAATGATTCTGTAATTTTTGAATAGATTGGTGTGGTACTAGTAAGATTGAAATTAAAAATGTAAGTAGGTACATAATTGGAGAACAAGGTAGGTACCGGCCGACCCCAAAACCATTGGAGAAAGGGTCATTGCTTTTTGGGTCGGCTTCCAGTTAAGCTGGATGCCGCAGAATATAAAGAGCGCGGTAACTGGGTAACATGGTACCTACCGTTTGTAAATATTGGTATCAGATTTACCTACTGACTTTTATCTATCTGTCGGATCCGGTCAATAGTACGGACACAACGAATCGCAAGCGCGCCAAAATGCGATAGCACGTGATCTACCGACACCATGGCGCGCTTCTACAGAGTCGTGATGTTTTAAGCCTGCAGCCAGGACGACATTCAGTGCCCGACCGCAGTGGAGCTAAGACGTCCCGGAACTGTTATTCGTTTCGTTGTATTTTATTATAAAGTGTTAAAATGTAACGGTTAAGTTATCCTGAAGAAACATTTCTGCTTGTAACCGATAACGAAGTGATAATTATGTTCGACTATGTGTTAACTTATCAGACAGATGTGTTGCTGGGGAGTTTGTTCCGCCACTTCTTCTTCCCAGCAAAAACACTAGGAAGTGGCGAAGGGTGGGCTTTTTGGGGGACTGTCTTATGTAATTTCGACATTCAAAAAGTGCTGATCCTCAGCCTAAAGTGAATAAATGACTTTTGATTTTGAGTGAATTTGCTTTTGATGAAGATTCAACCCCAACCGTAAGCCATTCTCCGACATCAGAAGTGGCATAAAGAACTTGCTTCCCACTTGACTGGCGGTGGCGTGACTTGGCAGCGCGTCTCGGGCGGCAGTGCGGCCTACAAATGCGCGTGAAATAGCTGGTACCCACTTGCAGACAACAATCCGGTGAGTCGTGTCATTTTTGTTTGAATTTGGAACCAAAATGTTTTCTTTCCAAGCAGTACCAATCGCAATTTTGAAGGTCAATGCGAACGTTTGTGTAAAAATCATACCTAGATAGTACTACAAACATAGACCTAGTACCGAACGAATTATTTGCGAAGTTTTAAATAGTGCCAATAGTTTATTTTACATGCGGGTAGCGCGTACAATAAGATAATAAATCATTTCAAATAGGTGTGATGATCGTTCGCGAAATATTTTAAACAGGGTACTTATCACAATCAACCGTGACAAAATGTTCGTACTTATTACTAAACAAAAATGTTCTTTTTTTAAACAGCTTCGATACCGCGGGTATGTTAAGAGAACTTAACGTTATGAATATTCTTTTAGCATCGCGTAGATAGGCTACTGGAAGTTAAATTGGCAGAGGGCTATTTTAATGCGTTAAATTGACAATAATGCGATCGAAGTATTGTTTAGCGTTTTGCCTGGGGTCTGTTTACGTAGGCATATTTTGTTACTTCGTAATAACAGTAGAAGTCGTGACAATTGAAACTCGGTAGGTAAATAAACGTTACCAACGTGACGCGTTTGGAAAATTGAGCGTAACATTGATTTACACACGCTACTGGTTCATTTAGGGCCAACAAACAGGTTGAACGTGTTATGGCAGTTCCTAAGTCGATGCTTACAGCAATCAAAACCGATGCCTAGTTGTTTTTAGCAAGACTCATTAATCGAAATTCAGTTAGCAATAAACTGTAGGTACAGTCATAACGAAACATACTAAACTAGGCTCCAAATATAAGGGATCTTTCATAACGTTTTTGCAAGTACGCACATGATAGGTTAAGGCGGATGCCTGAGGGCCAAATTTTAAGTAAAATAGAAAAGGTTGAATCGAGTGATAGTGGGGAATCTTAGGTCGGCTGGTCAGACCGTACCAGTAGCCCCTCGTAGCCGTAGTCCAGTAGAAATCGGTATCTGCTTTAAGTAGTCCGTGGATACGCGGTATTGCGAGTGGCACTGGCGGAGGTCGGGGTCTTGTAGAGACCATAGAGTCCGTGGGACTCGGCATTGATGAGAATGCATAGTGACAAACTGGAGGTTTGTTGGGGCTTAGTGAAAAGCCACAGGCCACGGATAAGATTCCTGCTTAGCGATTTGTGACGTTCTTAGGATGTTTTAGTGGCTGCTAGCATGTGTATACTTGATAAAGTCGTTTATTAATTCAAACTGAAGAATGAGAATTAGTGAGTTTCGATTTTTGAGGTATAACTTTAGGCAAACGTAAAACTGAGGTTGAATCGTGCAAATGCAAAACTTAATAGATTTCCGGTCGATTTAGTCTGATCTTGTTGATTTTGAGACCGTTCAAGGTCATAAGGGTGCTTATTTAGTAAGGCTCCGCGCAAACAATGGTCATTTAATTGTCTAGATTGCGGTAGTTGACGAGTTAACTTGACTAGGTAACTGTAACTGTATTTCTAACGCACATGCTCAGAGTATAACTGACAAGATTTTAGTAAAGTAGTTGTGGAAATGAAATCTTTAAGCTTACGTGATGGATGAGACCGTACCAGAGGTTGTCGTGCAACCGTAGCTCAGTAGAAATCGGTATGTAGTCCGCGAGTACGTGGTGGGCAGTCAACTCTGGCGGAGGTCGGGTTTCAGTGGAAACCATGAGTAAGATGGTAACTGGAGGTTACTAGGAGGAGGGCTATGCGTAGCCAAACATCACGCGTAGTGCTTAAGTATTTTGGTTTATCTGGTCTGATGGTGTCTCTTCTGAGATAGTGCGGTGATTGCGTCAGTTGTGCTTTGAGTTTTCTAATATTTTTAACGTGTAGTTGAACCTTTTGTAATGACTAATGTGGTGAGCAGTGCGCTGTGACCAACTTGATGAGGATGATGTAAAGTACCAATAAGATAATTACCTCGTTAATTAATGACAGGAATTCTTTTTATTCAACTTAAAACCGATGTTCTACCGGGGTTAGGAAAATGCCAGAAGCTAAAGTAATGATTGAATTAAATGACAACTGTGATTAGCCGAAATGTGATACTGAAGGCGTTTCAGAACCTTCACCTGACATTGCTGCAGGTACTCTAGGTACCTAATTAGTTCAATTATTGTTAATTTTGTGTGCGATGGTCACGGGGATGACTCTGTGATTGTATGATATTGTCACAGGGATGACAATCTTTGTAAGATTATGTGATGGTCACAGGGATGACTGTCTGATTGATTAATCACAGGGATGACTGAATCATTGATTAGTCACAGGGATGACTGAATCATTGAGTTCGCATGGTCACTGGGTTGACATGTGTGTGTGTGCGCACATGTGTTGCGCTTCAGTCACAGGGTTGACTGACTGTTAATTTGGTGTCACAGGGATGACTACCATAGAACACTTGTAGTCACGGGGTTGACTTTGTGTGTGTCGCATTTCATGGTCACAGGGATGTTTTTTTTTACTGTTTACATGTGTTGTACATAGAGATTTTGCAGCAATTGTCAGTCACTTATGTTCAGTTTCTGTAATTTCAATGGTGTTACAGAATTTTGGAGTTACTTATTGAGTCAGAGTTATTTAGGTCAGATCTGGCCGAGCGTGAATGATACTGTGTGGTATTTTCTTTTGCTTCAGATTAACACACGAGGACGTGTGAAACGCAGGATGGCCGTGTCGGATCCGGTCAATAGTACGGACACAACGAATCGCAAGCGCGCCAAAATGCGATAGCACGTGATCTACCGACACCATGGCGCGCTTCTACAGAGTCGTGATGTTTTAAGCCTGCAGCCAGGACGACATTCAGTGCCCGACCGCAGTGGAGCTAAGACGTCCCGGAACTGTTATTCGTTTCGTTGTATTTTATTATAAAGTGTTAAAATGTAACGGTTAAGTTATCCTGAAGAAACATTTCTGCTTGTAACCGATAACGAAGTGATAATTATGTTCGACTATGTGTTAACTTATCAGACAGATGTGTTGCTGGGGAGTTTGTTCCGCCACTTCTTCTTCCCAGCAAAAACACTAGGAAGTGGCGAAGGGTGGGCTTTTTGGGGGACTGTCTTATGTAATTTCGACATTCAAAAAGTGCTGATCCTCAGCCTAAAGTGAATAAATGACTTTTGATTTTGAGTGAATTTGCTTTTGATGAAGATTCAACCCCAACCGTAAGCCATTCTCCGACATATCCATAACAACAGCTGTCAAATATCTTCAAATGACGATGGAGATCAAAAAATAAGCCATTAGGCTTAACATGCTTTCTGAGGGATGTTAAACCTTTGGTGAACTACAGAAGGAGTGTAGGGACTCTCCAAAAAAAAAGAAATAAAAGAACAAATCAGGATTTAAAACTTTATTCTTCTTCTCTTACTGATACATCATCAAGTACACAGGCACTATGTGTCGTTCTAGGTTTGTACAACCTGGTACAAAACAACTCGAACTAGATATACCAACTGTTTTGTACGAGTTTAATTATATGTAATGGGCAAAACCTGTGGAGGTTAGTTTGGATTAGAGTCAGCTTCAACGATAGGTGGTTCATATTCTAAACAAACAGCACTTCTAGCCCAAGTCCAACAAACATTGCACACCAATGAACAATAACTGACCTGTAAAAACAATACAGAATAAACTCACACATTCACAGATCAATACATAGTAGTCATAGTATTTTATTGATAAGGGATTCTTACAAGTCATATACAGATAAAAACCACATACTATATAGATTTACAGTTAACTATTTTACACACCTGTCTAGGTTATATTCTTCTAGAAATGACATCTCTTTCTGGAGCATTCAGGAACAAATGTGTGCGACGTCTCAATGTTGATGTTGAACATACAACACAAACATTCCTACAATTAAGGTGAAGATTGGCAGCATGCTGTACATTTCTTCTAGCAGATACCCAGCAAGAATAACGTACTCTGCCTCCAGAGGGTATCTAAAAATAATACATTTTTTAGGATTTTTACCAAGCTTGATAAAACATTTTCATAGTTTTATTATGTATTTTTCCCATACAATTAACAATCATTACTTTCTTATCGCATGAATCAGCCTATTGCAGGAGAATTGTAAGTGTAATCTTAACATATATAAAAATCATACATAATGCATATATACAGTAGGTAACAGACCCGTTGTGGAGTTATCCGGGCTGTCATTTCATCTCTCTCAGGACCATGTGGAATACTGTGTGATCTTCTCTGAGAGAGAAAGAGATCTGGTAGATACATCTACCAGCCTGCAGGCACTCACCTCACATCAATGGCAAACAATGGCACCATCTGGTATCTGAAATTATTATCATGATGTTAGTGATACTATAAATTGTTGTAAAAGCCAAAAAAAAGCAAAGTGAACTGTTTGCAAATAATAGGTACCTGTCTTGGGGCAATTAAATTAGATATTGCATCTCTCTGAGGCCACTCGTTAAACTATGCAACCTCCTTGAGATTAAAGATCAGGCACCACATACATTATGACACAGACACTATACATTTGATTCATATGTTTCACTGATGGGTCCTATTCCATTATCCAGCGTTACTTTAGTACTACTATGAGTACTCTCAAGAAGATTATTAATTGAGTTACAACGTGCCTTGCATAATGCAGCATCAGGAGCAATCTGAAAACATACTTATATATACTCTGAAAACAAGTTCATAATACCTAGTTAACATATTAAGAACTGTTTATAGTCATTTGACAGTTGAAAGGATAAAACTCAAACTCAAAATCTTTATTGCATTCATGTGTTTGTATTTAACATTTGTTCTTACATTTAATATAAGTTCCAACATGAAACCCAGTGATACCTATTACATGTTGAGTCGCACATGTTTGAAACTGTTTGTTTAAAAATTATATTCTTACCTCTTGAGCCATGTCTTGTTAAAAAATTAAACAAAAGCTCTGGACCTAAATCTGCTGCAATATAATGACTTCATCACTGAGTATCCCTTTATTGCACTTCACACAAGCCATTTTCCAACAAGCCAAAGGATCTGCAAAAAACAATGAGGTAAACCTTGTGTTTCCAACTTAATCCAACTGATTTACAAATATTTTTCAATAATTATTTACCTTCAATGTAAGTAAAAACAGAAGATTTCCAATGGGCAGACGAATCCAAATCGCAGTTTTCTGAGTTCGAGTACCGCTAAACAAAGCCAAAGTCAATCCAAGAATTAGCAGATATCACAAAACCGAAGTTGTAGTAGTATAAAATTGAGAAAATGCAAATTAACACTGAAAACCACGAGTCGAACGAAATTGTCACTGACAACTTGACAAGTGACATAAATGAGTTTCAAGTCAAGCTGTTTTTTTAATTCGTTCAGAAACACAGTTCAAAAATGGAGACTAAAGATTTTTGAAACGATGAAATCATCACACTTAATTATATTTACCCAAAATATGTACAAGAGAATAATAGTAATTTATTTTTAACCGTACAAGAATACACACATTTTTTAATTATTTTCTATGTTTAATGGATTTGATAAGACATGATTTCAGAACGAATGAAGTATGCAAGCAAACGAGACGCCATGTTGGATAAAACATGGCAATAATTGAAAAACTATTATTTTTTGTACACAACAAATCAGACTCTAATTCACCAGATAATATTTTTCCCCAATTCGTGGTATTTTTTCCTTTTTTTTCGACATACGTACATCTTATGGCCGAAAAAGAAACATCTCCTATATGAATGATAAATATTTTTTAATAAAACGTTAAATAAAACAACAAGTGTAGAGATAAAAGATGTATTTGCGTAGTTTAGTACAATCACTACGAGTTCAATAACATGCTTAGGTACAACATTTATAATAGGTACAACTATCAAAACTTAGTTTAAGTTGGCATTACAATAGGGAATATGCATGTAATTTAAATATGGTTCGAAGATTTTTTTTTTCAAATCTTTAACGGCAGAAAATAATATGAACTCAAAGACATTCAATACCTATAGACCGGACATCACGAACAAAATTTTCGTCCGAAAAAGTGTGTCCTGCCGGACACAAGTCTGTGAGTTTTTTGTAGTACGCTCCGCTGTCGCTCCAATATCCAATATTCATATATTATCTAGATGGCGTTACTGAGACATGGGATCAAAGTTTTTCTATGACATTTCCTTGACATGCCCGCTCTATAGTCTTTTAAATCTCTTTGTATGAACTAAATCATTATTTTACTTTTCAATAGCGTCATAATTATTTAAAATTAAAAATAATTGGCCCTGAATTTTTAACAAAACAAGATCCGTCGGAAGATATTCCTTGCACCTATCAAACGAATTTTGGCTGCATAAATCACGTGCAAAACGAAAAACCTCAAACAGTGTATAATAACAAAAAAACCCCCACCGCAAAAACTAAAACATTTAAAAAGTTAAAAATAACACTTTAGCCATGAAATTTTACTTCACGTCGGGGTACCGCTTAAGTAAGGAATGTTCCTAGTACTTGTAGGTATGTAGGTAGGTACTTATTTTAACGGTACCCCGCCGTTATGTAAAATTTCATGGCTAAAGTGTTATTTTTAACTTTTTAAATGTTTTAGTTTTTGCGGTGGGGGTTTTTTAAATTTTAAATTTAATTTTTATTTTAAAATTTTTAAACGCATTAATTTTGTTTTATAGAGTTTACAGTTATGACAAATTTTCAGTGCATTGTATATAGAGTCAAATGCTGGTTAAAACGAATCCAAACACGACATATCTGCTAATATTTTGTCAAGAGTCTACCTACTGGTGTGCTGGATAGGCTGGCTGCAGCATCAGCTTATCCTGTTGCCATCAGTGCATTGTGTTTAGAATCAAATGGTGGTTGAAATGAATCCAAACACGACATATCTGCTATTATTTTGTCAAGAGTCTACCTACTGGTGTGCTGGATAGCCTGGCTGCAGCATCAGCTCATCCTGTTGCCACCAGTGCATTGTGTGCAGAATCAAATGCTGGTTGAAATGAATCCAAACACGACATATCTGCTATTATTTTGTCAGTTTCTACCTACTGGTGTGCTGGATAGCCTGGCTGCAGCATCAGCTCATCCAGTAGCCATCAGTGCATTGTGTGCAGAATCAAATGCAGGTTAAAATGAATCCAAACACGACATATCTGCTGTTATTTTCCCAAGAGTGTATAAGTCTGCTAGATATCCTGGCTGCATCAGACCAAATACACCATAGTGTTGCTTATTAATATTACACACATGGGTGTTTGAAATTTTAAGACACACATATGTTTGTAAGTAAAGTTAATACCCATAGACGTCTAAAATAGCAACGGTAGCTAACACAAAAGAGCTGATAACCTTGAAACGGCTGAACCGATTTTGATGAATCATGTCTAAGAACCATCGCAAGAAACCCTGCTTTCAAATAAAAAAAATCGCATCTAAATCGGTTCACCCGTTTGGGCGCTACGGTGCCACAGACAGACAGACAGACAGACAGACAGACACACACACATAGCGGTGAAACTTATAACACCCCTCTTTTTGCGTCGGGGGTTAAAAATTATTGAACAAATGCAGTTCATTGACACAAGTAAACAGGGTCATCGCATGGATATTACGCTTTGTTACAAATATGCACAATAAGACGAAATCGGAAACTCCGTACTTAACAACAAGTGAACTAAGCGCAGCGCGAAAAGCGTAATAATTCATGTGCAGCGATTGCAGTTCGATTCTGAATACTTACAATCAGCTTGTAAACAATGAGACCGTTCCGAAGAAAAGCGCAATCTACAAACTGAATCCCTACATAAACAAAGAGGGGATGAACTGCGTCGGAGGGCGACTCAAGCACTCAAGCTTACCCCGGGAGATGAAGAATCCAATCATCACCACATACGGGACGATTAACACAACTACACACATCAAAAGTGTCTAGGGATCAAAATATATTTTTGCAATAACTTTACTCCTGATTGATATTAATTAAAATTTTCTTTAAGGATTCATCAAATAAAGTGTTTTCGTTTGTCACAGTAACGATAAACCAAGTCACCTTTGCATTAATAAAGAAATTTGCCATTTTCCTAATAAAGGGATTTTTGACATTTGAACCACTAACATTAAAGTTCGAAAAAAAGACTGAAATAACAGTTTTCTTTAAAATTTTATTGGGTAACTTAAACAATTAATAATCCGTGTTTCTACCGCGAACACTAACAACACAAGAACATCGGTTTGGCATACTCAAAATGAGTTCATCCAAATCACGCTGTGGAATGGCCGCCCATGTTCGTTGCAACAACAAAAAAAGGTCTTCTTGCGACTGGATACCCTCCATATTCGGCAGAGCTCTTCTCTGTAGCATATCCCATGCATGCTCAATCGGGTTCAAGTCTGGCGACTGAGCAGGCCAGGGCAGGACATTGATGTTAGCTGCGGCGAGAGTCTGTCTTACAACTCTTGCGGTGTGCGGTCGTGCATTATCATGCATTAACTGAAATAAGGGACCGATTTGCACTTGTAGAGGAACGATGACGTCTGATACAATCGTCTCAGCATAAATTTGAGCGTTGAGGTTGCCTCTGATCCAAATCAACTCAGTTCTTCCGCCGATCCAAATACCCGCCCATACCATGATGGTTCCACCACTATAAGGATGGACTTCCTGGCAGGATTTTAATCACTGTTGGCGTCCAGGGGTTCTCCAGTGTCGTATACGTCTTGTATCCGGTCTCATACAAAAACGAGACTCATCAGAAAAGCACACGAAACGCCATTGTTCTTCTGCCCAATTTCTGTGTTCAAGAGCCCATTGATATCGAATCCTACGATTGTGCATTGCTATAGGTGGTACCCGTAGCGGTCTTCGGGAATGAAGGTTCACTTCATGCAAGCGGTTTCTGACTGTTTGGTCGCTAATTAAGTTCCCTGAAGAGTGATGAAGCCTCACGGCTAACATCATGGCGGTTATTGTTGGAGCTCTTCGAGTTAAGATTTGAATGTATCGGTCTTGTCTCCGTGTGGTGCAGCGATACCGTCCTCCATGGCGCTCAGCCACGGTACCAGTGCTTCGGTAACGTGTCCAAAGTCGACTGATAACACTCTGACTTGTATTCAGAGCTAAAGCCACAGTACGTTGCCGGGAACCAGCTTCTATCATTCCCACGGCTCTGAGCATTTCTTCCCTGCTTAAATGACGTCGCCGCTCCATAATAACGTTGGTTTTAATCAGTAGTAGGGAAACAGTAGCACTAATAATGTCTTCAATGCGTTGTATGTTTTTATAGGGAAAATATTGACAGCTGATTTTCATCTTTTACTCGAATTTGATTCACAGTTCCTGATTCAAATTATGAAATGCACCAAAAAGGATCCATATAAATTTATAAAATCATAAATTTTTTACAAAGCCACATCTCAATCTCAAGAAAACCGCATAAAAATGCTTGATCCCTAGACACTTTTGATGTGTGTATTTGTAAACTGCTAATGTGGTCGATCTACATTTTCTAAATCCATTTTGTACGTCATCAAGAATATTAAACTTTTCTAAGAATGTATTAAGCCGATTGCACATGGCTTTTTCAAATATTTTGGAAAAGGTTGGTAAAAGTGCTATGGGTCTATAATTGCTTGGGATATGTTTGTCACTTTTTTATGGACTGGTTTTACTAAAGCTATTTTAAGTGCGTCTGGAAATTGGCTGTCTTGAAAGCTTTGATTTACTAAAGACATTAAAGGAATAGAAAGTTCTATTGCACATTGCTTTAATAAAGTTGGTGGGATGTCATCTATACCGCAGCTATGTTTGTTTTTCATTGATTTTATTATGTTTATTATTTCTTTTTGGTCTGTCGGGCGTAAATACATTGAGCTAGTAGAGGGGTTGACCACGGGTTCTCCAATATTTTTGCTAAAGTCACTTGTTTGTTTGTGCCCTACCGTAGCAAAGAATTCGTTGAATATGTTGGATACAGTTAACGGGCATTTTACTTCTTCACTATCTATTTTTAGTGATATATTTTCGCGTTAGTTTCGACGAACTTCGGATTATGCTGTGACGAACTTCGATAGTGACGTGACGAAAATTGGATTATGCTGTGACGAACTTCGGCTAATGACGTGACGAAATTCGTATAATGACGTGACGAACTTCGGATTATGCTGTGACGAACTTCGATAGTGACGTGACGAAATTCGGATAATGCTGTGACGAACTTCAAGATAATATGAAATGAAATGAAATGAAATGAAATGAAATGAAATGAAATGAAATGAAATGAAATGAAATGAAATGAAATGAAATGAAATGAAATGAAATGAAATGAAATGAAATGAAATGAAATGAAATGAAATGAAATGAAATGAAATGAAATGAAATGAAATGAAATGAAATGAAATGAAATGAAATGAAATGAAATGAAATGAAATGAAATGAAATGAAATGAAATGAAATGAAATGAAATGAAATGAAATGAAATGAAATGAAATGAAATGAAATGAAATGAAATGAAATGAAATGAAATGAAATGAAATGAAATGAAATGAAATGAAATGAAATGAAATGAAATGAAATGAAATGAAATGAAATGAAATGAAATGAAATGAAATGAAATGAAATGAAATGAAATGAAATGAAATGAAATGAAATGAAATGAAATGAAATGAAATGAAATGAAATGAAATGAAATGAAATGAAATGAAATGAAATGAAATGAAATGAAATGAAATGAAATGAAATGAAATGAAATGAAATGAAATGAAATGAAATGAAATGAAATGAAATGAAATGAAATGAAATGAAATGAAATGAAATGAAATGAAATGAAATGAAATGAAATGAAATGAAATGAAATGAAATGAAATGAAATGAAATGAAATGAAATGAAATGAAATGAAATGAAATGAAATGAAATGAAATGAAATGAAATGAAATGAAATGAAATGAAATGAAATGAAATGAAATGAAATGAAATGAAATGAAATGAAATGAAATGAAATGAAATGAAATGAAATGAAATGAAATGAAATGAAATGAAATGAAATGAAATGAAATGAAATGAAATGACAAATTTCGGATAGTGACGTGACGAAATTCGGATAATTGTGACGAACTCCGGATTATTGTAAGGAACTTCGGATAATGACGTGCTAAATTCGGATAATTGTGACGAACTTCGGATATTTGTGACGAAATTGGGATAGTGACGTGACGAACTTCGGATAGTGACGTTACGAACTTCGGATTATGTTGTGACGAACTTCGGATAACTGTGACGACATTCGAAAAGTGAAGTGACGTGACGAACTTCGGATTATTGTGACAAATTTCGGATAGTGACGTGACGAAATACGGATAATTGTGACGAACTTCGGATTATTGTGACGAACTTCGGATAGTGACGTGACGAAATTCGGATAATTGTGACGAACTTCGGATAGTGCTGTGACAAACTTTGGATAGTGACGTGACGAACTTCGGATTATTGTGACGAACTTCGGATAGTGACGTGACGAACTTCGGATAATGACGTGACGAAATTCGGATAACTGTGACGACATTCCAAAAGTGAAGTGACGTGACGAACTTCGGATTATTGTGACAAATTTCGGATAGTGACGTGACGAAATTCGGATAGTAGTGACGAACTTCGGGTTAATATGACGAACTTCGTATTATTGTGACGAACTTCCGATAGTGACGTGACGAAATTCGGATTATGCTGTGACGAACGTCGGATTATTGTGACGAACTCCGAATGGTGACGTCAGGAAATTCGGATAATTGTGACGAACTTCGGATAGTGCTGTGACAAACTTCGGATAGTGACGTGACGAACTTCGGATAATGACGTGACGAACTTCGGATTATTGTGACGAACTTCGGATTATTGTGACGAACTTCGGATAGTGACGTGACGAACTTCGGATTATGACGTGACGAACTTTGGATTATTGTGACGAACTTCGGATAATGATGTGACGAACTTCGAAATAAAATGAAATGAAATGAAATAAAATGAAGTGAAATGTAATGTAATGTAATGTAATGTTATGTAATGTAATGTAATGTAATGTAATGTAATGTAATGTAATGTAATGTAATGTAATGTAATGTAATGTAATGTAATGTAATGTAATGTAATGTAATGTAATGTAATGTAATGTAATGTAATGTAATGTAATGTAATGTAATGTAATGTAATGTAATGTAATGTAATGTAATGTAATGTAATGTAATGTAATGTAATGTAATGTAATGTAATGTAATGTAATGTTATGTAATGTAATGTAATGTAATGTAATGTAATGTAATGTAATGTAATGTAATGTAATGTAATGTAATGTAATGTAATGTAATGTAATGTAATGTAATGTAATGTAATGTAATGTAATGTAATGTAATGTAATGTAATGTTATGTAATGGTATGTAATGTTATCTAATGTATCTATGTAATTAAATGTGATGTAATGTAATGTTATGTAATGTTATGTTATGTTATGTTATGTTATGTTATGTTATGTTATTTTATGTTATTTTTGTAATATATTTGGGTTTACCCACATAAGAAAATTAGTAAGTAAGATCACGTATAAATAAGCCGACATCATTGTAACCGCTCAGTTCGCAATATACGCTCGCTACAAGTTGACGTACTTTTATTTATTACTCCCGACACTTTAGTGGCGACGAGGATCACTATTTGAGCTATATAATAATCATCGAAGTTTCGTCTACAATTTATTCGAGGAAAATGACGGCCGGTAAAGTCGGAAAGATTCGCGATTTTGATGTGAAGTCAAGCAACTGGACTTTGTACGAGGAGCGGTTGCAGATGTTCTTCAAGGTCAATAAGGTCGAAAAGGACATGTGGCTGCCGATGCTGATCACGGGCGTGGGTGACGAGACGTACGAATTGCTGAGCACGCTATGCAATCCAAGGAAACCAGCGGATTTATCGTACGAAGAGGCCGTTACAATTTTGAAAAATCACCTACAACCGAGACCTGCGGTCATGGCGGAACGGTATCGGTTCAGACAAAGAAGACAGAAAGACGACGAAAGTGTAACACAATATCTGACTGAGTTAAAGAAACTCTCGAAAACTTGTGAGTTTGGTGCAAATTTGGAGGAGAATTTGCGTGACCAGTTCGTATGCGGAGTGAAGAGTGACGTCATCAGGCAAAGGTTGTTTGCGGAAGACAATTTGACGTACTCAGGAGCAGTCAAATTGGCGGTAGGGCTGGAGGCGGCCGAGCGGGATGCGGCAGTCGTGGAACAGAAAGCGACGGCGGAGGCATCGGCAAACGTGAACACGTGGCGGGCAAAGCGTGGGCGCGGTCAGTTTGCGGACCATGCAGCGGACCAACAAACGAACCACGGGCGTGGGGCGCGGGACACCGAGAAGGGCGCGGGGGGCTGTACGGCGTGCGGCTGGCGCGGACACAGCAAAGAGGAGTGCCGCTATAAGCATTTCGTTTGTAGCAAATGCAAACAAAGCGGACATTTGAGGCGTGTTTGTCCGCGGACAGAGGCGAACAGTGGCAAAGGGAAGAGGCGCGGAGTGAACCACGTGGATGCTACCACGAGCGACCATCCGAGGGCAGAAGCGGGAGACTCCAGTTCGGACGAGCTTGAGGAAGACCTTCATCAGCTATGTTTGAGCGGCTACAACCCGGTGAGTTTATCATTATTGATTGATGATAAAACATTTAAAATGGAGCTAGACACAGGCTCGGCTATTTCATGCATTAGTAAGAAAACGTATGATAAACTTTTTAACAATAGGGTAATTAAACCATTTAATTTGGTGTTAAAATTTTATGATGGTAGCAACATAAGACCACTAGGGGTTATAAGACCGAAAGTTCAATACAAAGATAAAATAAAATATCTAGAACTGTTTGTGATAGACGGGGGTACAACTTCTTTACTGGGCAGGCAGTGGTTAATAGAACTAGGTATTAAAATACCTCCATTAAACCAAGAGATTAACCATAGTGTACACAACATGTCTGATACTGTCGATTGTTTGTTGAACAGGTATAAAGAATTATTCAGCGAAGGACTGGGGCGGTACACAGGCGGCAAGGCAACGCTCCGGTTGCGGGATGGCGCGAGGCCCGTGTTTTGCCGCGCGCGGCCGCTGCCTTACGCTCTGAGGGGTCAGGTCGACGCGGAGCTGGACGCCATGTTGCGCGCGGGCATTATCGAGCCCGTCGAGTGCTCGGACTGGGCGACGCCTTTGGTACCGGTACGTAAAGCGGACGGAGGACTCCGTATCTGTGCTGATTACAAAATAACTTTAAATCCTGTCTTACTGGTCGATAGATATCCGTTACCCAAGATAGATGATTTGTTAGTGAGCTTAAACGGTGCTAGTCATTTCTCAAAAATTGATTTGACCCTTGCTTACAACCAGATTGAATTGGATAATACTAATGATTTAACTGTGATAAACACACATCGAGGTCTTTTTAAGTACAATAGACTTGTGTTTGGGTTATCTTCTAGTCCGGGCATCTTCCAGCGTATTATGTCGAATTTACTTAGTGATATTCCGGGGGTAGAAGTATTTTTAGATGATATCACCATCGGAACGGCGGGAACACAGGATAATCACTTAGAAACCTTAGAAAAAGTGTTCCAGCGGTTACAGAGTCACGGTATGAAGCTAAAAAGGAGTAAATGTTCGTTTATGGTTAACGAAGTCAAATATTTAGGTTACGTCATATCAAAATATGGGGTTAAAGTAGATTTAGATAAAATAAAAGCAATAATAAAAATTTCCAGGCCAAAAGATATTTCAGAGTTGCGTTCCTTTTTAGGTTTAGTCAATTTTTATGCGAAATTTGTTAAGAATTTGAGTACTATTTTGTCACCACTGTATGAACTATTAAAAAAAGAGGTTAATTGGAGATGGAGTGCGGAGTGCGAAAGGGCGTTTGTAAAAGTTAAAAAAATATTAGTAGGCGCAGAGGTATTAGCTCATTATGATCCAAACAAGCCGTTAGTGTTGACATGCGACGCGAGCGCGCGGGGCATAGGCGGTGTACTCACGCAGCCGGGCGCCGGCGACGGCCGCGACCGCCCGGTCGTGTATGTGTCACGCGCGTTGAATAACGCGGAGAAACATTATTCACAAATAGATCGGGAGGCGTTAGCAATCGTATTTTGTTTACAAAAATTACATCAGTATGTTTATGGTCGACGTTTTGTCTTGCGAACAGACCACAAACCGTTAGTAAGTATATTTGGACCTAAACATGGTGTACCAGCGATGGCCGCGAGTAGATTACAACGCTGGGCAATTATTTTATCTGCTTATACGTACGATATTGAATATGTAAACACTAAACAAAACGGTGCGGACGGGCTGTCGAGACTGCCGGTGCCGTGCAGTAGCGATGAGTCACTGCGGGTCCCCGAGCAAACGTATTTACATTTTGCACAGAATGCATTGTTATTAGATTATAATACAATTAAACAACAAACTATGGCAGATCCAATGTTAGGTAGGGTTTTAAATTATATTCGTGATATATGGCCAACAGATAATGATATTCGAGAATTACAGCCGTATTTTAACCGTCGTAAGGAACTGTACGAAGAGCTAGGCTGCTTGATGTGGGGGCACAGGGTAGTGATTCCTGCAAGTGTTCGAGCCAGGGTACTACAGGAATTACATGAACCTCATATGGGCATAGTTAAGACGAAGGCGTCAGCTAGGAGTTATGTGTGGTGGCCGGGCATAGACGAGGCGATTGAGGCTACGTGCAGGGAGTGTGCGGTGTGCGCGGGGGAGGCGGACGCGCCGCAGCGGCACGCGGTCACCCCGTGGCCATGGCCTTCTAGACCATGGGCGAGGGTGCATCTTGATTTCCTAGGGCCTATTTTCGGAAAAATGTATTTAATTATGGTTGACGCTAGAACTAAATGGTTAGAAGTATTTCCTGTGCCAAGTACGGCGGCTAGTACTACGATAGAAAAGCTCACCGAAGTTTTTTCTAGATGGGGTTTACCGAGACAAATAGTCTCTGATAACGGACCACCGTTCACGAGCAAGGAAATGGCAGACTTCTTGGCTAGTCAGGGTGTAGATCACGTTTTTTCTGCTCCGTACTACCCAGCATCGAATGGGGCGGCAGAAAATGCAGTGCGTACGGTAAAAAGAATTATAAAAAAAGCTTTTAAACAAAAAGGAAACATTAATTTATTTTTAAATACCTTCCTTTTGCATTACCGTAATACGGAAAACTGTTCAACAGGGGAAAGTCCAGCCACATTAATGCTAGGTAGGAATTTACGTACCAAATTAGATGCATTAAAACCAAATATAGAAAATAAAGTCAGGAAGGCTCAGGAACGACAACAGAGAGTAGGAACGGACGTCAAACGTTCTTTAGAGATAGGAGAGGAAGTATGGATGAGACAATATAGGGGAAATGAAAAATGGAGTCCGGGGCAGGTACTAGATAAAATGGGTATTACAGACTATAAAGTTATTGACTGTTCGGGCAAAGAAAGCCATAGACACATTGACCAGTTATGACAGCGATCGCGAAGCTCATTGATTTGTCCGACTAGCACCTCAGAACGGAGTTCTCTTGATGCGGAACGTCCCGACAATTCCGAGGTGACGAAGCCAGCGTCAATCCCCGGAGAGACTCGGAGCCCTCGGAGCGTGAGGGAGTTTAGTCCGGTTCGAACCGCAACTACCGTTGAATTGCCGTCTACATCTACTTCTGGATCAGTACCTCTCAGTAATGTACCCAGTGTTGAGGAGCGGGTGATAGTTTCCCAATCCGAGGATGCTGTTCCAGAGGTAGTCCGCCCCCGTCCTGTACGGGCGTGTCGCCTAAAAAGATCGCCCAAATATTGTAATAGCTAATAATATAATTTAGTTCTTACTTATTTCACTAAAGTTTAAATGAAGTTATACTGGTAGCTATTGAATACTAAGTTCCTATTTCATTTATGTTTGTATAACGTTGTAAACAGTTGTAAGATATAAATGTTTAATGTTAAGGTTTATATATTTTTGTTCATTTTAGTTTTATATAATTTAGATATGCATTAGTTAAGGTGGAGGATTGTAATATATTTGGGTTTACCCACATAAGAAAATTAGTAAGTAAGATCACGTATAAATAAGCCGACATCATTGTAACCGCTCAGTTCGCAATATACGCTCGCTACAAGTTGACGTACTTTTATTTATTACTCCCGACACTTTAATTTTATGTTATGTTATGTTATGTTATGTTATGTTATAATAATAATAATAATAATTAAAGTCGGAAGTGTCAAGCACTACAGGTTTGCGCCAGTTCTCTTTCGCCAAGGAGAGCGGTGTGAGGCCCTTGTCTACCGCGACCACATCTCGATGCATCCCCACTTCGGCTTTTAGGAAATATTCCCTGAGACTGTATATCTCGCGATTGTGGAGAGTCTTGGCGTTTAAAAAGCCTCGACCTCCACATTTTCGCGGGATATACAGTCTCATAACCGACGATCGTGGATGATGCATTCGATATGCGGTCAGCATTGTGCGGACCCTCCTATCCAGGGTGTCAAGCTCTGTTTGAGTCCATTTGAGTATGCCAAAGGAGTACATCAAGACTGGCATGACCCAACCGTTGAAGGCGCGCACCTTGTTCCCGCCCGACAAAAGACTATTAAATACTTTTTTCAGGCGGCCAAAGAAACGCTCCCTCAACGATTGCTTCATATCAGCAGTGTTAATGCCTAACGCCTCCGACATACCCAAATACTTATAGGTTTCGATCGGAGAGAGGGCTCTAAGGTTTATGGAATCCGAGAGTTGGGTTCCCACGGATTCCACAATCTCCCCCTTCTTTACATGCATAACCGCACATTTGTCCACACCAAAATCCATCCTGATGGCGCTACTAAAGGTTTCAGTTACCTTTAGTAGCTCCATCAGTTGTAAATTGTTGGGGGCAAAGAGCTTTAGGTCATCCATGTAAAGAAGGTGGGATATAACCTGACCACCTCTCCTCAATCGATAGCCTAGACCTGAATTCTCCAGCAGTGTGCTTAGAGGATTCAAGGCTAGGCAGAACCAAAGTGGACTCAAACTGTCACCCTGGAATATGCCTCGCTCAATCCTAATCGGTTCGCTGTTCCCCTGGATCTGTCGACATCCTGGATAGCGAAGAACCGTCCTCCACTGCCCCATACACGTTTTCAGGAAGGTGCGTAGAGTTGCATCAACTTTATACAATTCCAGCACCCTCGTGAGCCATGTATGCGGCACGGAGTCATAGGCCTTCTTATAGTCTATCCAACATGTTGACAGATCCCTTCGGGAACGGCGTACCTGTTGGCTAATGGTCATATCAATGAGGAGGAGCTCCTTAGTACCACGGGACCCGTTCCTACATCCATTCTGAGAGGCAGACATGACAGAGTTGTTGTCTATATGTTGATTAATTTTAGTTCTCAGAATGGATGTAAGAACCTTATAGACCGTCGGTAAACAAGTTATTGGTCTATAGTTTTTGGGTTCCGCAGTACTACCTGATTTGTGGAGCAGGTGGGTTATTCCTGTCGTTAGAAACTGGGGCAACGACCCTGTCTCTAAAGCTGACTGGAATCGAGATGCCAAACAAGCGTGGGACCTTTGCAGCCATTTTATCCAAAAATTGTGCAGTCCGTCCGGCCCTGGAGATTTCCAATTGGGCAACGGACGAACTGCACGGGCCACATCTTGGGGGCTGATGATTATTGCCTCCATTTCTGGTATTGGATCACACGCTTGCTCGACCTCCCGAGTCCAATCACCCTCAGTGTGACTGACAGGCACCGACCAGATGTCGCGCCAGAACGAAAACATGGCATTGTCATCAGGTAGGCGCGTATCAGTCACACTTGGCTCTGGTTGCTCCCAAGCCCTATAAACCCACCTTTCATTGCTTTGGAATGTGCGATTCTGAGTGTACCGCTCCACCCGCCGTTTATACCTACGAATACGGCTTGCCCATGCATACACCTTCTGCTTCAGGAGGTCGATGCGCTCTGTGACACGGGACATGTAGTCTTGGGGACTGACATTAGTCCCCGAAAATGCCCGTCTCACAAAGCGCATTACTCTTGGGCGAGTGTTACCTTCTCTGAAGCAGATTAGTTTGCCGATTACTGCTCTGGCCTCACCGATACGACGCTCAATCCTGCACTGCCAAGCCGCTACAGCTGGCTTTGGTCGCGTAGTTCTGTCATTAGAGAATTTGACGTGAGCTACACGGCATGCCGCTACGGCTGCGCAGTACAAGATTGAATGAGCATCAGCGAGGTCATCACAGTCGTCAAAATACTTTGACAACTGCGAATCCAAAGCAGCCACCAGCGCCCTATTTTTATTATGCATGGGCAAACGAGGTAAGCGTGGTCTAAGGTCGAGCGGTATGAAGCGATATTCCCGAAGCGCACTCTCCAAAGCGCTCCTCAATTCCTCACTGCATTGCGTACTTACATTTGTAACCCTGTCATCACATCCTTCGTCAACACAATTGGATGTTAAAATGGACTGTGGTGGTACCACAGTCTGTGACGGAGGAGCAATGACACGGTTACCTTGCATTTCCGTGCGGAGGCGATCAAGCGCAACGTCATCCAACATACGATTACGCTGTATGACCCGCACCTGATCCGACAGTCGTTGTGCTGATACGTTGACAGCTGGTTCAAGCACCTGAAACAGAGCGAGCATCCGGACACGGTACGCGGTCAGATTACTTCCTCCCTCTGTAGCCCCATAGTATGAGCGCATGACATTTTCGTTAATGGATTGCGTCCATCTCATGCGCTGCACACTTCCGCCGGGAGCTGGGACCCTGTCAGAGGCCGGTGGGCCTCGAGGTCCTAAACCGTCCGGCGGCCGGTGTCCTCTTCGTCGACGTGTAGGTGTTGGTGACGTCGGCGGGGAAAAATACTCGTCGCTGGAGCTCGACGCGGCTGCAACCGCCGGTGGCACAGATGATCCGGTGTCCGGCGGCGGCGAGGCGGAGCTAAGCGACGAGTCCGGGGTTGGTAGGCGTGCACGTCGTGAAGCAGCTCTAGTTATCATTTTAAATCACTCATTTTTCCTGTAAATTTGTTGTATTATGTGACATGTGTCACTTTTCCTTCTGGTTTTTCCAATATTTTGCATCTTGTATATTTTGTTGATCGCGGAGTTCTAAATATATTTTCTCTGAATATTATTTTTTTTGTAAATTTTGAGTTTTGGTTTGTTTGTAGTAATTTTGCGTGTAAAACAGTTATATCAAATATTATTGAAGATTTTTTTCAGATGAGTCTTATGACAGTCAGAGTTGCCAGCTATTATTGCAACCTCGTGGATTCGGAAGTACCGTACTACAAGTATGTGCCCGACCCAGTTCTCGAAAATGGTCATATCACACTGTATTGGGATCGATCCATCATCACTGATAGGACTATCATGGCTAATAAGCCCGATATAGTGGTGATGGATCGAACCGAGAGGCGCGCAATGCTTGTTGACATAACGGTCCCACATGACGGGAACCTCGTGAAAGCCGAACAAGATAAAAAAATCAAGTATATTGATTTGGCTCGCGAGGTGGTCGACATGTGGGATGTGGACTCAGCAATCATTGTGCCGATAGTCGTGTCTGCCAATGGCTTAATAGCAAAGAGCCTCGACCAATACCTGAAGAGGCTCTCGTTGGGCGGCTGGATCAAGCGTTTGATTCAGAAAGCAGTGCTTCTGGACACGGCTCGCATTGTTAGGCGATTCCTCTCCCTGGAGCCCTGACCGCCGGTAGCTTGGACCCTGTTCCCGATACCGGTGGGCTACTATTTTTTATATTTTTAAATGTTTTTTTTTTATATTTAAATATTTAAAAATGTATTAAGTAAGAAATAACAATGAATAAACGGAATAATAATAATAATAAATAATCCACAACTTTTCACACAACGCCATTTAGTCCCGTTTAGTTACGTTTGTGTGTGTGTAGTGTTATGTTATGTTATGTTATGTTATGTTATGTTATGTTATGTTATGTTATGTTATGTTATGTTATGTTATTTTGTTTACAATTATCCAAACCTTCGGATAGTGACGTTACGAACATTGGATTATTACGTGACGAACTTCGGATTATTGTGACGAACTTCGGATACTGCTGTGACGAACTTCGCATATTGACGTTACGAAATACGGATATTTGTGACGAAATTGGGATAGTGACGTGACGAACTTCGGGTAATTGTGACGAACTTCGGAAAAATACGTAAGGAAATTCGGATAATTGTGACGAACTTCGGATTATGTTGTGACGAACTTCGGATAACTGTGACGACATTCGAAAAGTGAAGTGACGTGACGAACTTCGGATTATTGTGACAAATTTCGGATAGTGACGTGAAGAAATTCGGATAGTGACGTGACGAACTTCGGATTATTGTGACGAACTTTGGATAGTGACGTGACGAACTTCGGATAATGACGTGATGAAATTCGGATAACTGTGACGACATTCCAAAAGTGAAGTGACGTGACGAACTTCGGATTATTGTGACAAATTTCGGATAGTGACGTGACGAAATTCGGATAGTTGTGACGAACTTCGGGTTAATATGACGAACTTCGTATTATTAAGACGAACTTCGGATAGTGACGTGACGAAATTCGGATTATGCTGTGACGAACGTCGGATTATTGTGACGAACTCCGAATGGTGACGTCAGGAAATTCGGATAATTGTGACAAACTTCGGATAGTGCTGTGACAAACTTCGGATAGTGACGTGACGACCTTCGGATAATGACGTGACGAACTTCGGATTATTGTGACGAACTTCGGATTATTGTGACGAACTTCGGATTATTGTGACGAACTTCGGATAGTGACGTGACGAAATTCGGATTATGCTGTGACGAACGTCGGATAATTATGACGAACTCCGAATGGTGACGTCAGGAAATTCGGATAATTGTGACGAACTCCGGATTATTGTGAAGAACTTCGGATAATGACGTGCTAAATTCGGATAATTGTGACGAACTTCGGATGGTGACGTCAGGAAATTCGGATAATTGTGACGAACTTCGGATAGTGCTGTGACAAACTTCGGATAGTGACGTGACGAACTTCGGATAGTGACGTGACGAACTTCGGATAATGACGTGACGAACTTCGGATAATGACGTGACGAACTTCGGATTATTGTGACGAACTTCGGATTATTGTGACGAACTTCGGATAGTGACGTGACGAAATTCGGATTATGCTGTGACGAACGTCGGATTATTGTGACGAACTCCGAATGGTGACGTCAGGAAATTCGGATAATTGTGACGAACTTCGGATAGTGCTGTGACAAACTTCGGATAGTGACGTGACGAACTTCGGATAATGACGTGACGAACTTTGGATTATTGTGACGAACTTCGGATTATTGTGACGAACTTCGGATTATTGTGACGAACTTCGGATAGTGACGTGACGAAATTCGGATTATGCTGTGACGAACGTCGGATTATTGTGACGAACTCCGAATGGTGACGTCAGGAAATTCGGATAATTGTGACGAACTTCGGATAGTGTTGTGACAAACTTCGGATAGTGACGTGACGAACTTCGGATAATGACGTGACGAACTTCGGATTATTGTGACGAACTTCGGATTATTGTGACGAACTTCGGATAGTGACGTGACGAACTTCGGATTATGACGTGACAAACTTCGGATTATTGTGACGAACTTCGGATTATTGTGACGAACTTCGGATAATGATGTGACGAACTTCGAAATAAAATGAAATGAAATGAAATAAAATGAAGTGAAATGTAATGTAATGTAATGTAATGTAATGTAATGTAACGTAATGTGATGTAATGTAATGTTATGTAATGTTATCTAATGTATCTATGTAATGTAATGTGATGTAATGTAATGTTATGTAATGTAATGTTATGTAATGTAATGTTATGTTATGTTATGTTATGTAATGTTATGTTATTTTGTTAAAAATTATCCAAACCTTCGGATAGTGACGTTACGAACTTCGGATTATTACGTGACGAACTTCGGATTATTGTGACGAACTTCGGATTATTGTGACGAACTTCGGATAGTGACGTGACGAAATTCGGATTATGCTGTGACGAACTTCAAATAAGGACAAGACGAACTTCGGATACTGCTGTGACGAACTTCGCATATTGACGTTACGAAATACGGATATTTGTGACGAAATTGGGATAGTGACGTGACGAAAATTCGGATTATGCTGTGACGAACGTCGGATTATTGTGACGAACTCCGAATGGTGACGTCAGGAAATTCGGATAATTGTGACGAACTTCGGATAGTGCTGTGACAAACTTCGGATAGTGACGTGACGAACTTCGGATAATGACGTGACGAACTTCGGACTATTGTGACGAACTTCGGATTATTGTGACGAACTTCGGATAGTGACGTGACGAAATTCGGATTATGCTGTGACGAACTTCAAATAAGGACAAGACGAACTTCGGATACTGCTGTGACGAACTTCGCATATTGACGTTACGAAATACGGATATTTGTGACGAAATTGGGAGTGACGTGACGAAAATTCGGATTATGCTGTGACGAACGTCGGATTATTGTGACGAACTCCGAATGGTGACGTCAGGAAATTCGGATAATTGTGACGAACTTCGGATAGTGCTGTGACAAACTTCGGATAGTGACGTGACGAACTTCGGATAATGACGTGACGAACTTCGGATTATTGTGACGAACTTCGGATTATTGTGACGAACTTCGGATAGTGACGTGACGAACTTCGGATTATGACGTGACGAACTTCGGATTATTGTGACGAACTTCGGATTATTGTGACGAACTTCGGATAATGATGTGACGAACTTCGAAATAAAATTAAATAAAATGTAGTGAAATGTAATGTAATGTAATGTAATGTAATGTAATGTAACGTAATGTGATGTAATGTAATGTTATGTAATGTTATCTAATGTATCTATGTAATGTAATGTGATGTAATGTAATGTTATGTAATGTAATGTTATGTTATGTTATGTTATGTAATGTTATGTTATTTTGTTAAAAATTATCCAAACCTTCGGATAGTGACGTTACGAACTTCGGATTATTACGTGACGAACTTCGGATTATTGTGACGAACTTCGGATTATTGTGACGAACTTCGGATAGTGACGTGACGAAATTCGGATTATGCTGTGACGAACTTCAAATAAGGACAAGACGAACTTCGGATACTGCTGTGACGAACTTCGCATATTGACGTTACGAAATACGGATATTTGTGACGAAATTGGGATAGTGACGTGACGAAAATTCGGATTATGCTGTGACGAACGTCGGATTATTGTGACGAACTCCGAATGGTGACGTCAGGAAATTCGGATAATTGTGACGAACTTCGGATAGTGCTGTGACAAACTTCGGATAGTGACGTGACGAACTTCGGATAATGACGTGACGAACTTCGGATTATTGTGACGAACTTCGGATTATTGTGACGAACTTCGGATAGTGACGTGACGAAATTCGGATTATGCTGTGACGAACTTCAAATAAGGACAAGACGAACTTCGGATACTGCTGTGACGAACTTCGCATATTGACGTTACGAAATACGGATATTTGTGACGAAATTGGGAGTGACGTGACGAAAATTCGGATTATGCTGTGACGAACGTCGGATTATTGTGACGAACTCCGAATGGTGACGTCAGGAAATTCGGATAATTGTGACGAACTTCGGATAGTGCTGTGACAAACTTCGGATAGTGACGTGACGAACTTCGGATAATGACGTGACGAACTTCGGATTATTGTGACGAACTTCGTATTATTGTGACGAACTTCGGATAGTGACGTGACGAAATTCGGATTATGCTGTGACGAACGTCGGATTATTGTGACGAACTCCGAAAGGTGACGTCAGGAAATTCGGATAATTGTGACGAACTTCGGATAGTGCTGTGACAAACTTCGGATAGTGACGTGACGAAATTCGGATAGTTGTGACGAACTTCGGGTTAATATGACGAACTTCGTATTATTGTGACGAACTTCGGATAGTGACGTGTCGAAATTCGGATTATGCTGTGACGAACGTCGGATTATTGTGACGAACTCCGAATGGTGACGTCAGGAAATTCGGATAATTGTGACGAACTTCGGATAGTGCTGTGACAAACTTCGGATAGTGACGTGACGAACTTCGGATTATTGTGACGAACTTCGGATTATTGTGACGGGATTATTGTTACGAACTTCGAATAGTGACGTGATGAACTTCGGATTATTGTGACAAGTTTCGGATAGTGACGTGAAGAAATTCGGATAGTGACGTGACGAACTTCGGATTATTGTGACGAACTTTGGATAGTGACGTGACGAACTTCGGATAATGACGTAATGAAATTCGGATAACTGTGACGACATTCCAAAAGTGAAGTGACGTGACGAACTTCGGATTATTGTGACAAATTTCGGATAGTGACGTGACGAAATTCAGATAGTTGTGACGAACTTCGGGTTAATATGACGAACTTCGTATTATTGTGACGAACTTCGGACAGTGACGTGACGAAATTCGGATTATGCTGTGACGAACGTCGGATTATTGTGACGAACTCCGAATGGTGACGTCAGGAAATTCGGATAATTGTGACGAACTTCGGATAGTGCTTTGAAAAACTTCGGATAGTGACGTGACGAACTTTGGATTATTGTGACGAACTTTGGATAGTGACGTGACGAACTTCGGATAATGACGTGATAAAATTCGGATAACTGTGACGACATTCCAAAAGTGAAGTGACGTGACGAACTTCGGATTATAGTGACAAATTTCGGATAGTGACGTGACGAAATTCGGATAGTTGTGACGAACTTCGGGTTAATATGACGAACTTCGGATAATTGTGACGAACTTCGGATAGTGCTGTGACAAACTTCGGATAGTGACGTGACGAACTTCGGATTATTGTGACGAACTTTGGATAGTGACGTGACGAACTTCGGATAATGACGTGACGAAATTCGGATAACTGTGACGACATTCCAAAAGTGAAGTGACGTGACGAACTTCGGATTATTGTGACAAATTTCGGATAGTGACGTGACGAAATTCGGATAGTTGTGACGAACTTCGGGTTAATATGACGAACTTCGTATTATTGTGACGAACTTCGGATAGTGCCGTGACGAAATTCGGATTATGCTGTGGCGAACGTCGGATTATTGTGACGAACTCCGAATGGTGACGTCAGGAAATTCGTATAATTGTGACGAACTTCGGATAGTGCTGTGACAAACTTCGGATAGTGACGTGACGAACTTCGGATAATGACGTGACGAACTTCGGATTATTTTGACGAACTTTGGATTATTGTGACGAACTTCGGATAATGATGTGACGAACATCGAAATAAAATGAAATGAAATGAAATTAAATTAAATTAAAGAAATTCGGATAATTGTGACGAACTTCGGATTATTGTGACAAATTTCGGATAGTGACGTGACGAAATTCGGATAATTGTGACGAACTTCGGATTATTGTGACGAACTTCGGATAGTGACGTGACAAAATTCGGATAATTGTGACGAACTCCGGATTATTGTGAAGAACTTCGGATAATGACGTGCTAAATTCGGATAATTGTGACGAACTTCGGATATTTGTGACGAAATTGGGATAGTGATGTGACGAACTTCGGATAGTGACGTTACGAACTTCGGATATTGACGTGACGAAATTCGGATAATTGTGACGAACTTCGGATAATTGTGACGAACTTCGGATAGTGCTGTGACAAACTTTGGATAGTGACGTGACGAACTTCGGATTATTGTGATGAACTTCGGATAGTGACGTGACGAACTTCGGATAATGACGTGATGAAATTCGAATTATGTTGTGACGAACTTCGGATAACTGTGACGACATTCGAAAAGTGAAGTGACGTGACGAACTTCGGATTATTGTGACAAATTTCGGATAGTGACGTGACGAAATTCGGATAATTGTGACGAACTTCGGATTATTGTGACGAACTTCGGATAGTGACGTGACGAAATTCGGATAATTGTGACGAACTCCGGATTATTGTGAAGAACTTCGGATAATGACGTGCTAAATTCGGATAATTGTGACGAACTTCGGATATTTGTGACGAAATTGGGATATTGACGTGACGAACTTCGGATAGTGACGTTACGAACTTCGGATTATGTTGTGACGAACTTCGAAATGAAATGAAATGCAATGAAATGAAATGAAATGAAATGAAATGAAATGAAATGAAATGTAATGTAATGTAATGTAATGTAATGTAATGAAATGAAATGAAATGAAATGAAATGTAATGTAATGTAATGTAATGTAATGTAATGTAATGTAATGTAATGTAATGAAATGTAATGTAATGTAATGTAATGTAATGTAATGTAATGTAATGTAATGTAATGTAATGTAATGTAATGTAATGTAATGTAATGTAATGTAATGTAATGTAATGTAATGTAATGTAATGTAATGTAATGTAATGTAATGTAATGTAATGTAATGTAATGTAATGTAATGTAATGTAATGTAATGTAATGTAATGTAATGTAATGTAATGTAATGTAATGTAATGTAATGTAATGTAATGTAATGTAATGTATGTAATGTTATCTAATGTATCTATGTAATGTCATGTTATGTTATGTTATGTTATGTTATGTTATGTTATGTTATGTTATGTTATGTTATGTTATGTTATGTTATGTTATGTTATGTTATGTTATGTTATGTTATGTTATGTTATGTTATGTTATGTTATGTTATGTTATGTTATTTTGTTTACAATTATCCAAACCTTCGGATAGTGACGTTACGAACTTCGGATTATTACGTGACGAACTTCGGATTATTGTGACGAACTTCGGATTATTGTGACGAACTTCGGATAATGACGTGACGAAATTCGGATTGTGCTGTGACGAACTTCAAATAAAGACGTGACGAACTTCGGATACTGCTGTGACGAACTTCGCATATTGACGTTACGAAATACGGATATTTGTGACGAAATTGGGATAGTGACGTGACGAACTTCGGATAATTGTGACGAACTCCGGATTATTGTGAAGAACTTCGGATAATGACGTGCTAAATTCGGATAATTGTGACGAACTTCGGATATTTGTGACGAAATTGGGATAGTGACGTGACGAACTTCGGTTAGTGACGTGACGAACTTCGGATTATGTTGTGACGAACTTCGGATAACTGTGACGACATTCGAAAAGTGAAGTGACGTGACGAACTTCGGATTATTGTGACAAATTTCGGATAGTGACGTGACGAAATACGTTTAATTGTGACGAACTTTGGATTATTGTGACGAACTTCGGATAGTGACGTGACGAAATTCGGATAATTGTGACGAACTTCGGATAGTGCTGTGACAAACTTTGGATAGTGACGTGACGAACTTCGGATTATTGTGACGAACTTCAGATTGTGACGTGACGAACTTCGGATAATGACGTGACGAAATTCGGATAACTGTGACGACAATTCAAAAGTGAAGTGACGTGACGAACTTCGGATTATTGTGACAAATTTCGGATAGTGACGTGACGAAATTCGGAAAGTTGTGACGAACTTCGGGTTAATATGACGAACTTCGTATTATTGTGGAAAACTTCGGATAGTGACGTGACGAGATTCGGATTATGCTGTGACGAACGTCGGATTATTGTGACGAACTCCGAATGGTGACGTCAGGAAATTCGGATAATTGTGACGAACTTCGGATTATTGTGACGAACTTCGGATAGTGACGTGACGAAATTCGGATTATGCTGTGACGAACTTCAAATAAAGACGTGACGAACTTCGGATACTGCTGTGACGAACTTAGCATATTGACGTTACGAAATACGGATATTTGTGACGAAATTGGGATAGTGACGTGACGAACTTCGGATAATTGTGACGAACTTCGGAAAAATACGTAAGGAAATTCGGATAATTGTGACGAACTTCGGATTATGTTGTGACGAACTTCGGATAACTGTGACGACATTCGAAAAGTGAAGTGACGAGACGAACTTCGGATTATTGTGACAAATTTCGGATAGTGACGTGAAGAAATTCGGATAGTGACGTGACGAACTTCGGATTATTGTGACGAACTTTGGATAGTGACGTGACGAACTTCGGATAATGACGTGATGAAATTCGAATAACTGTGACGACATTCCAAAAGTGTAGTGACGTGACGAACTTTGGATTATTGTGACAAATTTCGGATAGTGACGTGACGAAATTCGGATAGTTGTGACGAACTTCGGGTTAATATGACGAACTTCGTATTATTGTGACGAACTTTGGATAGTGACGTGACGAAATTCGGATTATGCTGTGACGAACGTCGGATTATTATGACGAACTCCGAATGGTGACGTCAGGAAATTCGGATAATTGTGACGAACTTCGGATAGTGCTGTGACAAACTTCGGATAGTGACGTGACGAACTTCGGATAATGACGTGACGAACTTCGGATTATTGAGACAAACTTCGGATTATTGTGACGAACTTCGGATAGTGACGTGACGAACTTCGGATTATGACGTGACGAACTTTGGATTATTGTGACGAAATTCGGATAATTGTGACGAACTTCGGATTATTGTGATGAACTTCGGATAGTGACGTGACGAAATTCGGATAATTGTGACGAACTCCGAATGGTGACGTCAGGAAATTCGGATAATTGTGACGAACTTCGGATAGTGCTGTGACAAACTTCGGATAGTGACGTGACGAACTTTGGATTATTGTGACGAACTTTGGATAGTGACGTGACGAACTTCGGATAATGACGTGATGAAATTCGGATAACTGTGACGACATTCCAAAAGTGAAGTGACGTGACGAACTTCGGATTATTGTGACAAATTTCGGATAGTGACGTGACGAAATTCGGATAGTTGTGACGAACTTCGGGTTAATATGACGAACTTCGTATTATTGTGACGAACTTCGGATAGTGACGTGACGAAATTCGGATTATGCTGTGACGAACGTCGGATTATTGTGACGAACTTCGGATAGTGCTGTGACAAACTTCGGATAGTGACGTGACGAACTTCGGATAATGACGTGACGAACTTCGGATTATTGAGACGAACTTCGGATTATTGTGACGAACTTCGGATAGTGACGTGACGAACTTCGGATTATGACGTGACGAACTTTGGATTATTGTGACGAAATTCGGATAATTGTGACGAACTTCGGATTATTGTGACGAACTTCGGATAGTGACGTGACGAAATTCGGATAGTTGTGACGAACTTCGGGTTAATATGACAAACTTCGTATTATTGTGGCGAACTTTGGATAGTGACGTGACGAAATTCGGATTATGCTAAGACGAACGTCGGATTATTGTGACGAACTCCGAATGGTGACGTCAGGAAATTCGGATAATTGTGACGAACTTCGGATAGTGCTGTGACAAACTTCGGATAGTGACGTGACGAACTTCGGATAATGACGTGACGAACTTCGGATTATTGTGACGAACTTCGGATTATTGTGACGAACTTCGGATTATTGTGACGAACTTCGGATAGTGACGTGACGAACTTCGGATTATTGTGACAAATTTCGGATAGTGACGTGACGAAATACGTTTAATTGTGACGAACTTTGGATTATTGTGACGAACTTCGGATAGTGACGTGACGAAATTCGGATAATTGTGACGAACTTCGGATAGTGCTGTGACAAACTTTGGATAGTGACGTGACGAACTTCGGATTATTGTGACGAACTTCGGATTGTGACGTGACGAACTTCGGATAGTGACATGCCGAAATTCGGATAATTGTGACGTTATTCGGATAGTGATGTGACGAACTTCGGATAATGACGTGACGAAATTCGGATAATTGTGACGAACTTCGGATATTTGTGACGAAATTGGGATATTGACGTGACGAACTTCGGATAGTGACGTTACGAACTTCGGATTATGTTGTGACGAACTTCGAAATGAAATGAAATGCAATGAAATGAAATGAAATGAAATGAAATAAAATGAAATGAAATGAAATGAAATGAAATGAAATGAAATGAAATGAAATGAAATGAAATGTAATAACATGTTATGTAATGTAATGTAATGTAATGTAATGTAATGTAATGTAATGTAATGTAATGTAATGTAATGTAATGTAATGTAATGTAATGTAATGTAATGTAATGTAATGTAATGTAATGTAATGTAATGTAATGTAATGTAATGTAATGTAATGTAATGTAATGTAATGTAATGTAATGTAATGTAATGTAATGTAATGTAATGTAATGTAATGTAATGTAATGTAATGTAATGTAATGTAATGTAATGTAATGTAATGTAATGTAATGTAATGTAATGTAATGTAATGTAATGTAATGTAATGTAATGTAATGTAATGTAATGTAATGTAATGTAATGTAATGTAATGTCATGTCATGTATCTATGTAATGTCATGTTATGTTATGTTATGTTATGTTATGTTATGTTATGTTATGTTATGTTATGTTATGTTATGTTATGTTATGTTATGTTATGTTATGTTATGTTATGTTATGTTATGTTATTTTGTTTACAATTATACAAACCTTCGGATAGTGACGTTACGAACTTCGGATTATTACGTGACGAACTTCGGATTATTGTGACGAACTTCGGATTATTGTGACGAACTTCGGATAATGACGTGACGAAATTCGGATTGTGCTGTGACGAACTTCAAATAAAGACGTGACGAACTTCGGATACTGCTGTGACGAACTTCGCATATTGACGTTACGAAATACGGATATTTGTGACGAAATTGGGATAGTGACGTGACGAACTTCGGATAATTGTGACGAACTCCGGATTATTGTGAAGAACTTCGGATAATGACGTGCTAAATTCGGATAATTGTGACGAACTTCGGATATTTGTGACGAAATTGGGATAGTGACGTGACGAACTTCGGATAGTGACGTTACGAACTTCGGATTATGTTGTGACGAACTTCGGATAACTGTGACGACATTCGAAAAGTGAAGTGACGTGACGAACTTCGGATTATTGTGACAAATTTCGGATAGTGACGTGACGAAATACGGATAATTGTGACGAACTTTGGATTATTGTGACAAATTTCGGATAGTGACGTGACGAAATTCGGATAGTTGTGACGAACTTCGGGTTAATATGACAAACTTCGTATTATTGTGGCGAACTTTGGATAGTGACGTCACGAAATTCGGATAATGACGTGACGAACTTCGGATTATTGTGACGAACTTCGGATTATTGTGACGAACTTCGGATTATTGTGACGAACTTCGGATTATTGTGACGAACTTCGGATAGTGACGTGACGAACTTCGGATTATGTTGTGACGAACTTCGGATAACTGTGACGACATTCGAAAAGTGAAGTGACGTGACGAACTTCGGATTATTGTGACAAATTTCGGATAGTGACGTGACGAAATACGTTTAATTGTGACGAACTTTGGATTATTGTGACGAACTTCGGATAGTGACGTGACGAAATTCGGATAATTGTGACGAACTTCGGATAGTGCTGTGACAAACTTTGGATAGTGACGTGACGAACTTCGGATTATTGTGACGAACTTCGTATTATTGTGACGAACTTCGGATAGTGACGTGACGAAATTCGGATTATGCTGTGACGAACGTCGGATTATTGTGACGAACTCCGAAAGGTGACGTCAGGAAATTCGGATTATGCTGTGACGAACGTCGGATTATTATGACGAACTCCGAATGGTGACGTCAGGAAATTCGGATAATTGTGACGAACTCCGGATTATTGTGAAGAACTTCGGATAATGACGTGCTAAATTCGGATAATTGTGACGAACTTCGGATGGTGACGTCAGGAAATTCGGATAATTGAGACGAACTTCGGATAGTGCTGTGACAAACTTCGGATAGTGACGTGACGAACTTCGGATAATGACGTGACGAAATTCGGATAATGACGTGACGAACTTCGGATAATGACGTGACGAACTTCGGATTATTGTGACGAACTTCGGATTATTGTGACGAACTTCGGATAGTGACGTGACGAAATTCGGATTATGCTGTGACGAACGTAAGATTATTGTGACGAACTCCGAATGGTGACGTCAGGAAATTCGGATAATTGTGACGAACTTCGGATAGTGCTGTGACAAACTTCGGATAGTGACGTGACGAACTTCGGATAATGACGTGACGAACTTCGGATTATTGTGACGAACTTTGGATTATTGTGACGAACTTCGGATTATTGTGACGAACTTCGGATAGTGACGTGACGAAATTCGGATTATGCTGTGACGAACGTCGGATTATTGTGACGAACTCCGAATGGTGACGTCAGGAAATTCGGATAATTGTGACGAACTTCGGATAGTGCTGTGACAAACTTCGGATAGTGACGTGAGGAACTTCGGATAATGACGTGACGAACTTCGGATTATTGTGACGAACTTCGGATAATTGTGACGGGATTATTGTGACGAACTTCGAATAGTGACGTGACGAACTTCGGATTATGATGTGACGAACTTTGGATTATTGTGACGAACTTCGGATAATGATGTGACGAACTTCGAAATAAAATGAAATGAAATAAAATGAAGTGAAATGTAATGTAATGTAATGTAATGTAACGTAATGTGATGTAATGTAATGTTATGTAATATAATGTAATGTAATGTAATGTAATGTTATGTTATGTTATGTTATGTTATGTTATGTTATGTTATGTTATGTTATGTTATGTTATGTTATGTTATGTTATGTTATGTTATGTTATGTTATGTTATGTTATGTTATGTTATGTTATGTTATGTTATGTTATGTTATGTTATGTTATGTTATGTTATTTTGTTTACAATTATCCAAACCTTCGGATAGTGACGTTACGAACTTCGGATAGTGACGTGACGAGCTTCGGATAATGACGTGACGAACTTCGGATTATTGTGACGAACTTCGGATGGTGACGTCAGGAAATTCGGATAATTGAGACGAACTTCGGATAGTGACGTGACGAACTTCGGATAGTGACGTGACGAAATTCGGATAATGACGTGACGAACTTCGGATAATGACGTGACGAACTTCGGATTATTGTGACGAACTTCGGATTATTGTGACGAACTTCGGATAGTGACGTGACGAAATTCGGATTATGCTGTGACGAACGTAAGATTATTGTGACGAACTCCGAATGGTGACGTCAGGAAATTCGGATAATTGTGACGAACTTCGGATAGTGCTGTGACAAACTTCGGATAGTGACGTGACGAACTTCGGATAATGACGTGACGAACTTCGGATTATTGTGACGAACTTTGGATTATTGTGACGAACTTCGGATTATTGACATGACATGACATGACATGACATGTCATGTCATGTCATGTCATGTCATGTCATGTCATGTCATGTCATGTCATGTCATGTCATGTCATGTCATGTCATGTCATGTCATGTCATGTCATGTCATGTCATGTCATGTCATGTCATGTCATGTCATGTCATGTCATGTCATGTCATGTCATGTCATGTCATGTCATGTCATGTCATGTCATGTCATGTCATGTCATGTCATGTCATGTCATGTCATGTCATGTCATGTCATGTCATGTCATGTCATGTCATGTCATGTCATGTCATGTCATGTCATGTCATGTCATGTCATGTCATGTCATGTCATGTCATGTCATGTCATGTCATGTCATGTCATGTCATGTCATGTCATGTCATGTCATGTCATGTCATGTCATGTCATGTCATGTCATGTCATGTCATGTCATGTCATGTCATGTCATGTCATGTCATGTCATGTCATGTCATGTCATGTCATGTCATGTCATGTCATGTCATGTTATGTTATGTTATGTTATGTTATGTTATGTTATGTTATGTTATGTTATGTTTTGTTATTTTGTTTACAATTATCCAAACCTTCGGATAGTGACGTGACGAGCTTCGGATAATGACGTGACGAACTTCGGATTATTGTGACGAACTTCGGATTATTGTGACGAACTTTGGATAGTGACGTGACGAACTTCGGATAATGACGTGATGAAATTCGGATAACTGTGACGACATTCCAAAAGTGAAGTGACGTGACGAACTTCGGATTATTGTGACAAATTTCGGATAGTGACGTGACGAAATTCGGATAGTTGTGACGAACTTCGGGTTAATATGACGAACTTCGTATTATTGTGACGAACTTCGGATAGTGACGTGACGAAATTCGGATTATGCTGTGACGAACGTCGGATTATTGTGACGAACTCCGAAAGGTGACGTCAGGAAATTCGGATAATTGTAACAAACTTCGGATAGTGCTGTGACAAACTTCGGATAGTGACGTGACGACCTTCGGATAATGACGTGACGAACTTCGGATTATTGTGACGAATTTCGGATTATTGTGACGACCTGCGGATTATTGTGACGAACTTCGGATAGTGACGTGACGAAATTCGGATTATGCTGTGACGAACGTCGGATTATTATGACGAACTCCGAATAGTGACGTCAGGAAATTCGGATAATTGTGACGAACTCCGTATTATTGTGAAGAACTTCGGATAATGACGTGCTAAATTCGGATAATTGTGACGAACTTCGGATGGTGACGTCAGGAAATTCGGATAATTGAGACGAACTTCGGATAGTGCTGTGACAAACTTCGGATAGTGACGTGACGAACTTCGGATAGTGACGTGACGAAATTCGGATAATGACGTGACGAACTTCGGATAATGACGTGACGAACTTCGGATTATTGTGACGAACTTCGGATTATTGTGACGAACTTCGGATAGTGACGTGACGAAATTCGGATTATGCTGTGACGAACGTAAGATTATTGTGACGAACTCCGAATGGTGACGTCAGGAAATTCGGATAATTGTGACGAACTTCGGATAGTGCTGTGACAAACTTCGGATAGTGACGTGACGAACTTCGGATAATGACGTGACGAACTTCGGATTATTGTGACGAACTTTGGATTATTGTGACGAACTTCGGATTATTGTGACGAACTTCGGATAGTGACGTGACGAAATTCGGATTATGCTGTGACGAACGTCGGATTATTGTGACGAACTCCGAATGGTGACGTCAGGAAATTCGGATAATTGTGACGAACTTCGGATAGTGCTGTGACAAACTTCGGATAGTGACGTGAGGAACTTCGGATAATGACGTGACGAACTTCGGATTATTGTGACGAACTTCGGATAATTGTGACGGGATTATTGTGACGAACTTCGAATAGTGACGTGACGAACTTCGGATTATGATGTGACGAACTTTGGATTATTGTGACGAACTTCGGATAATGATGTGACGAACTTCGAAATAAAATGAAATGAAATAAAATGAAGTGAAATGTAATGTAATGTAATGTAATGTAACGTAATGTGATGTAATGTAATGTAATGTAATATAATGTAATGTAATGTAATGTAATGTTATGTTATGTTATGTTATGTTATGTTATGTTATGTTATGTTATGTTATGTTATGTTATGTTATGTTATGTTATGTTATGTTATGTTATGTTATGTTATGTTATGTTATGTTATGTTATGTTATGTTATTTTGTTTACAATTATCCAAACCTTCGGATAGTGACGTTACGAACTTCGGATAGTGACGTGACGAGCTTCGGATAATGACGTGACGAACTTCGGATTATTGTGACGAACTTCGGATGGTGACGTCAGGAAATTCGGATAATTGAGACGAACTTCGGATAGTGCTGTGACAAACTTCGGATAGTGACGTGACGAACTTCGGATAGTGACGTGACGAAATTCGGATAATGACGTGACGAACTTCGGATAATGACGTGACGAACTTCGGATTATTGTGACGAACTTCGGATTATTGTGACGAACTTCGGATAGTGACGTGACGAAATTCGGATTATGCTGTGACGAACGTAAGATTATTGTGACGAACTCCGAATGGTGACGTCAGGAAATTCGGATAATTGTGACGAACTTCGGATAGTGCTGTGACAAACTTCGGATAGTGACGTGACGAACTTCGGATAATGACGTGACGAACTTCGGATTATTGTGACGAACTTTTGATTATTGTGACGAACTTCGGATTATTGTGACGAACTTCGGATAGTGACGTGACGAAATTCGGATTATGCTGTGACGAACGTCGGATTATTGTGACGAACTCCGAATGGTGACGTCAGGAAATTCGGATAATTGTGACGAACTTCGGATAGTGCTGTGACAAACTTCGGATAGTGACGTGAGGAACTTCGGATAATGACGTGACGAACTTCGGATTATTGTGACGAACTTCGGATAATTGTGACGGGATTATTGTGACGAACTTCGAATAGTGACGTGACGAACTTCGGATTATGATGTGACGAACTTTGGATTATTGTGACGAACTTCGGATAATGATGTGACGAACTTCGAAATAAAATGAAATGAAATAAAATGAAGTGAAATGTAATGTAATGTAACGTAATGTGATGTAATGTAATGTAATGTAATGTAATATAATGTAATGTAATGTAATGTAATGTAATGTAATGTTATGTTATGTTATGTTATGTTATGTTATGTTATGTTATGTTATGTTATGTTATGTTATGTTATGTTATGTTATGTTATGTTATGTTATGTTATGTTATGTTATGTTATGTTATGTTATGTTATGTTATGTTATGTTATGTTATGTTATGTTATGTTATGTTATGTTATGTTATGTTATGTTATGTTATGTTATGTTATGTTATTTTGTTTACAATTATCCAAACCTTCGGATAGTGACGTTACGAACTTCGGATAGTGACGTGACGAGCTTCGGATAATGACGTGACGAACTTCGGATTATTGTGACGAACTTCGGATTATTGTGACGAACTTCGGATAGTGACGTGATGAAATTCGGATTATGCTGTGACGAACGTCGGATTATTGTGACGAACTCCGAATGGTGACGTCAGGAAATTCGGATAATTGTGACGAACTTCGGATAGTGCTGTGACAAACTTCGGATAGTGACGTGACGAACTTCGGATAATGACGTGACGAACTTCGGATTATTGTGACGAACTTCGGATTATTGTGACGGGATTATTGTGACGAACCGAAAATAGTGACGTGACGAACTTCGGATTATGATGTGACGAACTTTGGATTATTGTGACGAACTTCGGATAATGATGTGACGAACTTCGAAATAAAATGAAATGAAATAAAATGAAGTGAAATGTAATGTAATGTAACGTAATGTGATGTAATGTAATGTAATGTAATGTAATGTAATGTAATGTAATGTAATGTAATGTAATGTAATGTGATGTAATGTAATGTAATGGAATGTTAGTTATGGAATGTAATGTTAGTTATGTTATGTAATGTTATGTAATGTAATGTAATGTAATGTAATGTAATGTAATGTAATGTAATGTAATGTATATGTTATGTTATGTTATGTTATGTTATGTTATGTTATGTTATGTTATGTTATGTTATGTTATTTTATGTTATGTTATGTTTTGTTATGTTTTGTTATGTTATGTTATGTTATGTTATGTTATGTTTTGTTATGTTATGTTATGTTATGTTATGTTATGTTATGTTATGTTATGTTATGTTATGTTATGTTATGTTATGTTATGTTATGTTATGTTATGTTATGTTATGTTATGTTATGTTATGTTATGTTATGTTATGTTATGTTATGTTATTTTGTTTACAATTATCCAAACCTTCGGATAGTGACGTTACGAACTTCGGATAGTGACGTGACGAGCTTCGGATAATGACGTGACGAACTTCGGATTATTGTGACGAACTTCGGATTATTGTGACGAACTTCGGATAGTGACGTGATGAAATTCGGATTATGCTGTGACGAACGTCGGATTATTGTGACGAACTCCGAATGGTGACGTCAGGAAATTCGGATAATTGTGACGAACTTCGGATAGTGCTGTGACAAACTTCGGATAGTGACGTGACGAACTTCGGATAATGACGTGACGAACTTCGGATTATTGTGACGAACTTCGGATTATTGTGACGGGATTATTGTGACGAACCGAAAATAGTGACGTGACGAACTTCGGATTATGATGTGACGAACTTTGGATTATTGTGACGAACTTCGGATAATGATGTGACGAACTTCGAAATAAAATGAAATGAAATAAAATGAAGTGAAATGTAATGTAATGTAACGTAATGTAATGTAACGTAATGTGATGTAATGTAATGTAATGTAATGTAATATAATGTAATGTAATGTAATGTAATGTTATGTTATGTTATGTTATGTTATGTTATGTTATGTTATGTTATGTTATGTTATGTTATGTTATGTTATGTTATGTTATGTTATGTTATGTTATGTTATGTTATGTTATGTTATGTTATGTTATGTTATGTTATGTTATGTTATGTTATGTTATGTTATGTTATGTTATGTTATGTTATGTTATGTTATGTTATGTTATTTTGTTTACAATTATCCAAACCTTCGGATAGTGACGTTACGAACTTCGGATAGTGACGTGACGAGCTTCGGATAATGACGTGACGAACTTCGGATTATTGTGACGAACTTCGGATTATTGTGACGAACTTCGGATAGTGACGTGATGAAATTCGGATTATGCTGTGACGAACGTCGGATTATTGTGACGAACTCCGAATGGTGACGTCAGGAAATTCGGATAATTGTGACGAACTTCGGATAGTGCTGTGACAAACTTCGGATAGTGACGTGACGAACTTCGGATAATGACGTGACGAAATTCGGATTATTGTGACGAACTTCGGATTATTGTGACGGGATTATTGTGACGAACCGAAAATAGTGACGTGACGAACTTCGGATTATGATGTGACGAACTTTGGATTATTGTGACGAACTTCGGATAATGATGTGACGAACTTCGAAATAAAATGAAATGAAATAAAATGAAGTGAAATGTAATGTAATGTAACGTAATGTGATGTAATGTAATGTAATGTAATGTAATGTAATGTAATGTAATGTAATGTAATGTAATGTAATGTGATGTAATGTAATGTAATGGAATGTTAGTTATGGAATGTAATGTTAGTTATGTTATGTAATGTTATGTAATGTAATGTAATGTAATGTAATGTAATGTAATGTAATGTAATGTATATGTTATGTTATGTTATGTTATGTTATGTTATGTTATGTTATGTTATGTTATTTTATGTTATGTTATGTTTTGTTATGTTTTGTTATGTTATGTTATGTTATGTTATGTTATGTTATGTTATGTTATGTTATGTTATGTTATGTTATGTTATGTTATGTTATGTTATGTTATGTTATGTTATGTTATGTTATGTTATGTTATGTTATGTTATGTTATGTTATGTTATGTTATGTTATGTTATGTTATTTTGTTTACAATTATCCAAACCTTCGGATAGTGACGTTACGAACTTCGGATTATTACGTGACGAACTTCGGATTATTGTGACGAACTTCGGATAGTGACGTGACGAAATTCGGATTGTGCTGTGACGAACTTCAAATAAAGACGTGACGAACTTCGGATACTGCTGTGACGAACTTCGCATATTGACGTTACGAAATACGGATATTTGTGACGAAATTGGGATAGTGACGTGACGAACTTCGGATAATTGTGACGAACTCCGGATTATTGTGAAGAACTTCGGATAATGACGTGCTAAATTCGGATAATTGTGACGAACTTCAGATATTTGTGACGAAATTGGGATAGTGCCGTGACGAACTTCGGATAGTGACGTTACGAACTTCGGATTATGTTGTGACGAACTTCGGATAACTGTGACGACATTCGAAAAGTGAAGTGACGTGACGAACTTCGGATTATTGTGACAAATTTCGGATAGTGACGTGACGAAATACGGATAATTGTGACGAACTTTGGATTATTGTGACGAACTTCGGATAGTGACGTGACGAAATTCGGATAATTGTGACGAACTTCGGATAGTGCTGTGACAAACTTTGGATAGTGACGTGACGAACTTCGGATTATTGTGACGAAATTCGGATTATGCTGTGACGAACGTCGGATTATTGTGACGAACTCCGAATGGTGACGTCAGGAAATTCGGATAATTGTGACGAACTTCGGATAGTGCTGTGACAAACTTCGGATAGTGACGTGACGAGCTTCGGATAATGACGTGACGAACTTCGGATTATTGTGACGAACTTCGGATTATTGTGACGAACTTCGGATAGTGACGTGATGAAATTCGGATTATGCTGTGACGAACGTCGGATTATTGTGACGAACTCCGAATGGTGACGTCAGGAAATTCGGATAATTGTGACGAACTTCGGATAGTGCTGTGACAAACTTCGGATAGTGACGTGACGAACTTCGGATAATGACGTGACGAACTTCGGATTATTGTGACGAACTTCGGATTATTGTGACGGGATTATTGTGACGAACTTCGAATAGTGACGTGACGAACTTCGGATTATGATGTGACGAACTTTGGATTATTGTGACGAACTTCGGATAATGATGTGACGAACTTCGAAATAAAATGAAATGAAATAAAATGAAGTGAAATGTAATGTAATGTAACGTAATGTGATGTAATGTAATGTAATGTAATGTAATGTAATGTAATGTAATGTAATGTAATGTAATGTAATGTAATGTAATGTAATGTAATGTAATGTAATGTAATGTAATGTAATGTAATGTAATGTAATGTAATGTAATGTAATGTAATGTAATGTAATGTAATGTAATGTAATGTAATGTAATGTAATGTAATGTAATGTAATGTAATGTAATGTAATGTAATGTAATGTAATGTAATGTAATGTAATGTAATGTAATGTAATGTAATGTAATGTAATGTAATGTAATGTAATGTAATGTTTTGTAATGTAATGGTATGTAATGTTATCTAATGTATCTATGTAATGTCATGTTATGTTATGTTATGTTATGTTATGTAATGTAATGTTTTGTAATGTAATGGTATGTAATGTTATCTAATGTATCTATGTAATGTCATGTTATGTTATGTTATGTTATGTTATGTTATGTTATGTTATGTTATGTTATGTTATGTTATGTTATGTTATGTTATTTTGTTTACAATTATCCAAACCTTCGGATAGTGACGTTACGAACTTCGGATTATTACGTGACGAACTTCGGATTATTGTGGCGAACTTCGGATTATTGTGACGAACTTCGGATAGTGACGTGACGAAATTCGGATTGTGCTGTGACGAACTTCAAATAAAGACGTGACGAACTTCAGATACTGCTGTGACGAACTTCGCATATTGACGTTACGAAATACGGATATTTGTGACGAAATTGGGATAGTGACGTGACGAACTTCGGATAATTGTGACGAACTCCGGATTATTGTGAAGAACTTCGGATAATGACGTGCTTAATTCGGATAATTGTGACGAACTTCGGATGGTGACGTCAGGAAATTCGGATAATTGAGACGAACTTCGGATAGTGCTGTGACAAACTTCGGATAGTGACGTGACGAACTTCGGATAGTGACGTGACGAAATTCGGATAATGACGTGACGAACTTCGGATAATGACGTGACGAACTTCGGATTATTGTGACGAACTTCGGATTATTGTGACGAACTTCGGATAGTGACGTGACGAAATTCGGATTATGCTGTGACGAACGTAAGATTATTGTGACGAACTCCGAATGGTGACGTCAGGAAATTCGGATAATTGTGACGAACTTCGGATAGTGCTGTGACAAACTTCGGATAGTGACGTGACGAACTTCGGATAATGACGTGACGAACTTCGGATTATTGAGACGAACTTCGGATTATTGTGACGAACTTCGGATAGTGACGTGACGAACTTCGGATTATGACGTGACGAACTTTGGATTATTGTGACGAAATTCGGATAATTGTGACGAACTTCGGATTATTGTGACGAACTTCGGATAGTGACGTGACGAAATTCGGATAGTTGTGACGAACTTCGGGTTAATATGACAAACTTCGTATTATTGTGGCGAACTTTGGATAGTGACGTGACGAAATTCGGATTATGCTAAGACGAACGTCGGATTATTGTGACGAACTCCGAATGGTGACGTCAGGAAATTCGGATAATTGTGACGAACTTCGGATAGTGCTGTGACAAACTTCGGATAGTGACGTGACGAACTTCGGATAATGACGTGACGAACTTCGGATTATTGTGACGAACTTCGGATTATTGTGACGAACTTCGGATTATTGTGACGAACTTCGGATAGTGACGTGACGAACTTCGGATTATTGTGACAAATTTCGGATAGTGACGTGACGAAATACGTTTAATTGTGACGATTTTTGGATTATTGTGACGAACTTCGGATAGTGACGTGACGAAATTCGGATAATTGTGACGAACTTCGGATAGTGCTGTGACAAACTTTGGATAGTGACGTGACGAACTTCGGATTATTGTGACGAACTTCGGATTGTGACGTGACGAACTTCGGATAGTGACATGACGAAATTCGGATAATTGTGACGTTATTCGGATAGTGATGTGACGAACTTCGGATAATGACGTGACGAAATTCGGATAATTGTGACGAACTTCGGATATTTGTGACGAAATTGGGATATTGACGTGACGAACTTCGGATAGTGACGTTACGAACTTCGGATTATGTTGTGACGAACTTCGAAATGAAATGAAATGCAATGAAATGAAATGAAATGAAATGAAATAAAATGAAATGAAATGAAATGAAATGAAATGAAATGAAATGAAATGAAATGAAATGAAATGTAATAACATGTTATGTAATGTAATGTAATGTAATGTAATGTAATGTAATGTAATGTAATGTAATGTAATGTAATGTAATGTAATGTAATGTAATGTAATGTAATGTAATGTAATGTAATGTAATGTAATGTAATGTAATGTAATGTAATGTAATGTAATGTAATGTAATGTAATGTAATGTAATGTAATGTAATGTAATGTAATGTAATGTAATGTAATGTAATGTAATGTAATGTAATGTAATGTAATGTAATGTAATGTAATGTAATGTAATGTAATGTAATGTAATGTAATGTAATGTAATGTAATGTAATGTAATGTAATGTAATGTAATGTAATGTAATGTAATGTAATGTAATGTAATGTAATGTAATGTCATGTCATGTATCTATGTAATGTCATGTTATGTTATGTTATGTTATGTTATGTTATGTTATGTTATGTTATGTTATGTTATGTTATGTTATGTTATGTTATGTTATTTTGTTTACAATTATACAAACCTTCGGATAGTGACGTTACGAACTTCGGATTATTACGTGACGAACTTCGGATTATTGTGACGAACTTCGGATTATTGTGACGAACTTCGGATAATGACGTGACGAAATTCGGATTGTGCTGTGACGAACTTCAAATAAAGACGTGACGAACTTCGGATACTGCTGTGACGAACTTCGCATATTGACGTTACGAAATACGGATATTTGTGACGAAATTGGGATAGTGACGTGACGAACTTCGGATAATTGTGACGAACTCCGGATTATTGTGAAGAACTTCGGATAATGACGTGCTAAATTCGGATAATTGTGACGAACTTCGGATATTTGTGACGAAATTGGGATAGTGACGTGACGAACTTCGGATAGTGACGTTACGAACTTCGGATTATGTTGTGACGAACTTCGGATAACTGTGACGACATTCGAAAAGTGAAGTGACGTGACGAACTTCGGATTATTGTGACAAATTTCGGATAGTGACGTGACGAAATACGGATAATTGTGACGAACTTTGGATTATTGTGACAAATTTCGGATAGTGACGTGACGAAATTCGGATAGTTGTGACGAACTTCGGGTTAATATGACAAACTTCGTATTATTGTGGCGAACTTTGGATAGTGACGTCACGAAATTCGGATAATGACGTGACGAACTTCGGATTATTGTGACGAACTTCGGATTATTGTGACGAACTTCGGATTATTGTGACGAACTTCGGATAGTGACGTGACGAACTTCGGATAATGACGTGACGAACTTCGGATTATTGTGACGAACTTCGGATTATTGTGACGAACTTCGGATTATTGTGACGAACTTCGGATAGTGACGTGACGAACTTCGGATTATGTTGTGACGAACTTCGGATAACTGTGACGACATTCGAAAAGTGAAGTGACGTGACGAACTTCGGATTATTGTGACAAATTTCGGATAGTGACGTGACGAAATACGTTTAATTGTGACGAACTTTGGATTATTGTGACGAACTTCGGATAGTGACGTGACGAAATTCGGATAATTGTGACGAACTTCGGATAGTGCTGTGACAAACTTTGGATAGTGACGTGACGAACTTCGGATTATTGTGACGAACTTCGTATTATTGTGACGAACTTCGGATAGTGACGTGACGAAATTCGGATTATGCTGTGACGAACGTCGGATTATTGTGACGAACTCCGAAAGGTGACGTCAGGAAATTCGGATTATGCTGTGACGAACGTCGGATTATTATGACGAACTCCGAATGGTGACGTCAGGAAATTCGGATAATTGTGACGAACTCCGGATTATTGTGAAGAACTTCGGATAATGACGTGCTAAATTCGGATAATTGTGACGAACTTCGGATGGTGACGTCAGGAAATTCGGATAATTGAGACGAACTTCGGATAGTGCTGTGACAAACTTCGGATAGTGACGTGACGAACTTCGGATAATGACGTGACGAAATTCGGATAATGACGTGACGAACTTCGGATAATGACGTGACGAACTTCGGATTATTGTGACGAACTTCGGATTATTGTGACGAACTTCGGATAGTGACGTGACGAAATTCGGATTATGCTGTGACGAACGTAAGATTATTGTGACGAACTCCGAATGGTGACGTCAGGAAATTCGGATAATTGTGACGAACTTCGGATAGTGCTGTGACAAACTTCGGATAGTGACGTGACGAACTTCGGATAATGACGTGACGAACTTCGGATTATTGTGACGAAATTCGGATTCTTGTGACGAACTTCGGATAAGGAGGTCACGAACGTCGGATTATTGTGACGAATTTCGAATAGTGACGTGACGAAATTCGGATTATGCTGTGACGAACGTCGGATTATTGTGACGAACTCCGAATGGTGACGTCAGGAAATTCGGATAATTGTGACGAACTTCGGATAGTGCTGTGACAAACTTCGGATAGTGACGTGAGGAACTTCGGATAATGACGTGACGAACTTCGGATTATTGTGACGAACTTCGGATAATTGTGACGGGATTATTGTGACGAACTTCGAATAGTGACGTGACGAACTTCGGATTATGATGTGACGAACTTTGGATTATTGTGACGAACTTCGGATAATGATGTGACGAACTTCGAAATAAAATGAAATGAAATAAAATGAAGTGAAATGTAATGTAATGTAATGTAATGTAACGTAATGTGATGTAATGTAATGTTATGTAATATAATGTAATGTAATGTAATGTAATGTTATGTTATGTTATGTTATGTTATGTTATGTTATGTTATGTTATGTTATGTTATGTTATGTTATGTTATGTTATGTTATGTTATGTTATGTTATGTTATGTTATGTTATGTTATGTTATGTTATTTTGTTTACAATTATCCAAACCTTCGGATAGTGACGTTACGAACTTCGGATAGTGACGTGACGAGCTTCGGATAATGACGTGACGAACTTCGGATTATTGTGACGAACTTCGGATGGTGACGTCAGGAAATTCGGATAATTGAGACGAACTTCGGATAGTGACGTGACGAACTTCGGATAGTGACGTGACGAAATTCGGATAATGACGTGACGAACTTCGGATAATGACGTGACGAACTTCGGATTATTGTGACGAACTTCGGATTATTGTGACGAACTTCGGATAGTGACGTGACGAAATTCGGATTATGCTGTGACGAACGTAAGATTATTGTGACGAACTCCGAATGGTGACGTCAGGAAATTCGGATAATTGTGACGAACTTCGGATAGTGCTGTGACAAACTTCGGATAGTGACGTGACGAACTTCGGATAATGACGTGACGAACTTCGGATTATTGTGACGAACTTTGGATTATTGTGACGAACTTCGGATTATTGTGACGAACTTCGGATAGTGACGTGACGAAATTCGGATTATGCTGTGACGAACGTCGGATTATTGTGACGAACTCCGAATGGTGACGTCAGGAAATTCGGATAATTGTGACGAACTTCGGATAGTGCTGTGACAAACTTCGGATAGTGACGTGAGGAACTTCGGATAATGACGTGACGAACTTCGGATTATTGTGACGAACTTCGGATAATTGTGACGGGATTATTGTGATGAACTTCGAATAGTGACGTGACGAACTTCGGATTATGATGTGACGAACTTTGGATTATTGTGACGAACTTCGGATAATGATGTGACGAACTTCGAAATAAAATGAAATGAAATAAAATGAAGTGAAATGTAATGTAATGTAATGTAATGTAACGTAATGTGATGTAATGTAATGTAATGTAATATAATGTAATGTAATGTAATGTAATGTAATGTAATGTAATGTTATGTTATGTTATGTTATGTTATGTTATGTTATGTTATGTTATGTTATGTTATGTTATGTTATGTTATGTTATGTTATGTTATGTTATGTTATGTTATGTTATGTTATGTTATGTTATGTTATGTTATGTTATGTTATGTTATGTTATGTTATGTTATGTTATGTTATGTTATGTTATGTTATGTTATGTTATGTTATGTTATGTTATGTTATGTTATGTTATGTTATGTTATGTCATGTCATGTCATGTCATGTCATGTCATGTCATGTCATGTCATGTCATGTCATGTCATGTCATGTCATGTCATGTCATGTCATGTCATGTCATGTCATGTCATGTCATGTCATGTCATGTCATGTCATGTCATGTCATGTCATGTCATGTCATGTCATGTCATGTCATGTCATGTCATGTCATGTCATGTCATGTCATGTCATGTCATGTCATGTCATGTCATGTCATGTCATGTCATGTCATGTCATGTCATGTCATGTCATGTCATGTCATGTCATGTCATGTCATGTCATGTCATGTCATGTCATGTCATGTCATGTCATGTCATGTCATGTCATGTCATGTCATGTCATGTCATGTCATGTCATGTCATGTCATGTCATGTCATGTCATGTTATGTCATGTCATGTTATGTTATGTTATGTTATGTTATGTTATGTTATGTTATGTTTTGTTATTTTGTTTACAATTATCCAAACCTTCGGATAGTGACGTGACGAGCTTCGGATAATGACGTGACGAACTTCGGATTATTGTGACGAACTTCGGATTATTGTGACGAACTTTGGATAGTGACGTGACGAACTTCGGATAATGACGTGATGAAATTCGGATAACTGTGACGACATTCCAAAAGTGAAGTGACGTGACGAACTTCGGATTATTGTGACAAATTTCGGATAGTGACGTGACGAAATTCGGATAGTTGTGACGAACTTCGGGTTAATATGACGAACTTCGTATTATTGTGACGAACTTCGGATAGTGACGTGACGAAATTCGGATTATGCTGTGACGAACGTCGGATTATTGTGACGAACTCCGAAAGGTGACGTCAGGAAATTCGGATAATTGTAACAAACTTCGGATAGTGCTGTGACAAACTTCGGATAGTGACGTGACGACCTTCGGATAATGACGTGACGAACTTCGGATTATTGTGACGAATTTCGGATTATTGTGACGACCTGCGGATTATTGTGACGAACTTCGGATAGTGACGTGACGAAATTCGGATTATGCTGTGACGAACGTCGGATTATTATGACGAACTCCGAATAGTGACGTCAGGAAATTCGGATAATTGTGACGAACTCCGTATTATTGTGAAGAACTTCGGATAATGACGTGCTAAATTCGGATAATTGTGACGAACTTCGGATGGTGACGTCAGGAAATTCGGATAATTGAGACGAACTTCGGATAGTGCTGTGACAAACTTCGGATAGTGACGTGACGAACTTCGGATAGTGACGTGACGAAATTCGGATAATGACGTGACGAACTTCGGATAATGACGTGACGAACTTCGGATTATTGTGACGAACTTCGGATTATTGTGACGAACTTCGGATAGTGACGTGACGAAATTCGGATTATGCTGTGACGAACGTAAGATTATTGTGACGAACTCCGAATGGTGACGTCAGGAAATTCGGATAATTGTGACGAACTTCGGATAGTGCTGTGACAAACTTCGGATAGTGACGTGACGAACTTCGGATAATGACGTGACGAACTTCGGATTATTGTGACGAACTTTGGATTATTGTGACGAACTTCGGATTATTGTGACGAACTTCGGATAGTGACGTGACGAAATTCGGATTATGCTGTGACGAACGTCGGATTATTGTGACGAACTCCGAATGGTGACGTCAGGAAATTCGGATAATTGTGACGAACTTCGGATAGTGCTGTGACAAACTTCGGATAGTGACGTGAGGAACTTCGGATAATGACGTGACGAACTTCGGATTATTGTGACGAACTTCGGATAATTGTGACGGGATTATTGTGACGAACTTCGAATAGTGACGTGACGAACTTCGGATTATGATGTGACGAACTTTGGATTATTGTGACGAACTTCGGATAATGATGTGACGAACTTCGAAATAAAATGAAATGAAATAAAATGAAGTGAAATGTAATGTAATGTAATGTAATGTAACGTAATGTGATGTAATGTAATGTAATGTAATATAATGTAATGTAATGTAATGTAATGTTATGTTATGTTATGTTATGTTATGTTATGTTATGTTATGTTATGTTATGTTATGTTATGTTATGTTATGTTATGTTATGTTATGTTATGTTATGTTATGTTATGTTATGTTATGTTATGTTATGTTATGTTATGTTATTTTGTTTACAATTATCCAAACCTTCGGATAGTGACGTTACGAACTTCGGATAGTGACGTGACGAGCTTCGGATAATGACGTGACGAACTTCGGATTATTGTGACGAACTTCGGATGGTGACGTCAGGAAATTCGGATAATTGAGACGAACTTCGGATAGTGCTGTGACAAACTTCGGATAGTGACGTGACGAACTTCGGATAGTGACGTGACGAAATTCGGATAATGACGTGACGAACTTCGGATAATGACGTGACGAACTTCGGATTATTGTGACGAACTTCGGATTATTGTGACGAACTTCGGATAGTGACGTGACGAAATTCGGATTATGCTGTGACGAACGTAAGATTATTGTGACGAACTCCGAATGGTGACGTCAGGAAATTCGGATAATTGTGACGAACTTCGGATAGTGCTGTGACAAACTTCGGATAGTGACGTGACGAACTTCGGATAATGACGTGACGAACTTCGGATTATTGTGACGAACTTTTGATTATTGTGACGAACTTCGGATTATTGTGACGAACTTCGGATAGTGACGTGACGAAATTCGGATTATGCTGTGACGAACGTCGGATTATTGTGACGAACTCCGAATGGTGACGTCAGGAAATTCGGATAATTGTGACGAACTTCGGATAGTGCTGTGACAAACTTCGGATAGTGACGTGAGGAACTTCGGATAATGACGTGACGAACTTCGGATTATTGTGACGAACTTCGGATAATTGTGACGGGATTATTGTGACGAACTTCGAATAGTGACGTGACGAACTTCGGATTATGATGTGACGAACTTTGGATTATTGTGACGAACTTCGGATAATGATGTGACGAACTTCGAAATAAAATGAAATGAAATAAAATGAAGTGAAATGTAATGTAATGTAACGTAATGTGATGTAATGTAATGTAATGTAATGTAATATAATGTAATGTAATGTAATGTAATGTAATGTAATGTTATGTTATGTTATGTTATGTTATGTTATGTTATGTTATGTTATGTTATGTTATGTTATGTTATGTTATGTTATGTTATGTTATGTTATGTTATGTTATGTTATGTTATGTTATGTTATGTTATGTTATGTTATGTTATGTTATGTTATGTTATGTTATGTTATGTTATGTTATGTTATGTTATGTTATTTTGTTTACAATTATCCAAACCTTCGGATAGTGACGTTACGAACTTCGGATAGTGACGTGACGAGCTTCGGATAATGACGTGACGAACTTCGGATTATTGTGACGAACTTCGGATTATTGTGACGAACTTCGGATAGTGACGTGATGAAATTCGGATTATGCTGTGACGAACGTCGGATTATTGTGACGAACTCCGAATGGTGACGTCAGGAAATTCGGATAATTGTGACGAACTTCGGATAGTGCTGTGACAAACTTCGGATAGTGACGTGACGAACTTCGGATAATGACGTGACGAACTTCGGATTATTGTGACGAACTTCGGATTATTGTGACGGGATTATTGTGACGAACCGAAAATAGTGACGTGACGAACTTCGGATTATGATGTGACGAACTTTGGATTATTGTGACGAACTTCGGATAATGATGTGACGAACTTCGAAATAAAATGAAATGAAATAAAATGAAGTGAAATGTAATGTAATGTAACGTAATGTGATGTAATGTAATGTAATGTAATGTAATGTAATATAATGTAATGTAATGTAATGTAATGTGATGTAATGTAATGTAATGGAATGTTAGTTATGGAATGTAATGTTAGTTATGTTATGTAATGTTATGTAATGTAATGTAATGTAATGTAATGTAATGTAATGTAATGTAATGTAATGTATATGTTATGTTATGTTATGTTATGTTATGTTATGTTATGTTATGTTATGTTATGTTATTTTATGTTATGTTATGTTTTGTTATGTTTTGTTATGTTATGTTATGTTATGTTATGTTATGTTTTGTTATGTTATGTTATGTTATGTTATGTTATGTTATGTTATGTTATGTTATGTTATGTTATGTTATGTTATGTTATGTTATGTTATGTTATGTTATGTTATGTTATGTTATGTTATGTTATGTTATGTTATGTTATTTTGTTTACAATTATCCAAACCTTCGGATAGTGACGTTACGAACTTCGGATAGTGACGTGACGAGCTTCGGATAATGACGTGACGAACTTCGGATTATTGTGACGAACTTCGGATTATTGTGACGAACTTCGGATAGTGACGTGATGAAATTCGGATTATGCTGTGACGAACGTCGGATTATTGTGACGAACTCCGAATGGTGACGTCAGGAAATTCGGATAATTGTGACGAACTTCGGATAGTGCTGTGACAAACTTCGGATAGTGACGTGACGAACTTCGGATAATGACGTGACGAACTTCGGATTATTGTGACGAACTTCGGATTATTGTGACGGGATTATTGTGACGAACCGAAAATAGTGACGTGACGAACTTCGGATTATGATGTGACGAACTTTGGATTATTGTGACGAACTTCGGATAATGATGTGACGAACTTCGAAATAAAATGAAATGAAATAAAATGAAGTGAAATATAATGTAATGTAACGTAATGTAATGTAACGTAATGTGATGTAATGTAATGTAATGTAATGTAATATAATGTAATGTAATGTAATGTAATGTTATGTTATGTTATGTTATGTTATGTTATGTTATGTTATGTTATGTTATGTTATGTTATGTTATGTTATGTTATGTTATGTTATGTTATGTTATGTTATGTTATGTTATGTTATGTTATGTTATGTTATTTTGTTTACAATTATCCAAACCTTCGGATAGTGACGTTACGAACTTCGGATAGTGACGTGACGAGCTTCGGATAATGACGTGACGAACTTCGGATTATTGTGACGAACTTCGGATTATTGTGACGAACTTCGGATAGTGACGTGATGAAATTCGGATTATGCTGTGACGAACGTCGGATTATTGTGACGAACTCCGAATGGTGACGTCAGGAAATTCGGATAATTGTGACGAACTTCGGATAGTGCTGTGACAAACTTCGGATAGTGACGTGACGAACTTCGGATAATGACGTGACGAAATTCGGATTATTGTGACGAACTTCGGATTATTGTGACGGGATTATTGTGACGAACTTCGGATAATGATGTGACGAACTTCGAAATAAAATGAAATGAAATAAAATGAAGTGAAATGTAATGTAATGTAACGTAATGTGATGTAATGTAATGTAATGTAATGTAATGTAATGTAATGTAATGTAATGTAATGTAATGTGATGTAATGTAATGTAATGGAATGTTAGTTATGGAATGTAATGTTAGTTATGTTATGTAATGTTATGTAATGTAATGTAATGTAATGTAATGTAATGTAATGTAATGTAATGTAATGTATATGTTATGTTATGTTATGTTATGTTATGTTATGTTATGTTATGTTATGTTATGTTATGTTATGTTATGTTATTTTATGTTATGTTATGTTTTGTTATTTTTTGTTATGTTATGTTATGTTATGTTATGTTATGTTATGTTATGTTATGTTATGTTATGTTATGTTATGTTATGTTATGTTATGTTATGTTATGTTATGTTATGTTATGTTATGTTATGTTATGTTATGTTATGTTATGTTATGTTATGTTATGTTATGTTATGTTATGTTATGTTATGTTATGTTATGTTATGTTATGTTATGTTATGTTATGTTATGTTATGTTATGTTATGTTATGTTATGTTATGTTATGTTATGTTATGTTATGTTATTTTGTTTACAATTATCCAAACCTTCGGATAGTGACGTTACGAACTTCGGATTATTACGTGACGAACTTCGGATTATTGTGACGAACTTCGGATAGTGACGTGACGAAATTCGGATTGTGCTGTGACGAACTTCAAATAAAGACGTGACGAACTTCGGATACTGCTGTGACGAACTTCGCATATTGACGTTACGAAATACGGATATTTGTGACGAAATTGGGATAGTGACGTGACGAACTTCGGATAATTGTGACGAACTCCGGATTATTGTGAAGAACTTCGGATAATGACGTGCTAAATTCGGATAATTGTGACGAACTTCAGATATTTGTGACGAAATTGGGATAGTGCCGTGACGAACTTCGGATAGTGACGTTACGAACTTCGGATTATGTTGTGACGAACTTCGGATAACTGTGACGACATTCGAAAAGTGAAGTGACGTGACGAACTTCGGATTATTGTGACAAATTTCGGATAGTGACGTGACGAAATACGGATAATTGTGACGAACTTTGGATTATTGTGACGAACTTCGGATAGTGACGTGACGAAATTCGGATAATTGTGACGAACTTCGGATAGTGCTGTGACAAACTTTGGATAGTGACGTGACGAACTTCGGATTATTGTGACGAAATTCGGATTATGCTGTGACGAACGTCGGATTATTGTGACGAACTCCGAATGGTGACGTCAGGAAATTCGGATAATTGTGACGAACTTCGGATAGTGCTGTGACAAACTTCGGATAGTGACGTGACGAGCTTCGGATAATGACGTGACGAACTTCGGATTATTGTGACGAACTTCGGATTATTGTGACGAACTTCGGATAGTGACGTGATGAAATTCGGATTATGCTGTGACGAACGTCGGATTATTGTGACGAACTCCGAATGGTGACGTCAGGAAATTCGGATAATTGTGACGAACTTCGGATAGTGCTGTGACAAACTTCGGATAGTGACGTGACGAACTTCGGATAATGACGTGACGAACTTCGGATTATTGTGACGAACTTCGGATTATTGTGACGGGATTATTGTGACGAACTTCGAATAGTGACGTGACGAACTTCGGATTATGATGTGACGAACTTTGGATTATTGTGACGAACTTCGGATAATGATGTGACGAACTTCGAAATAAAATTAAATGAAATAAAATGAAGTGAAATGTAATGTAATGTAACGTAATGTGATGTAATGTAATGTAATGTAATGTAATGTAATGTAATGTAATGTAATGTAATGTAATGTAATGTAATGTAATGTAATGTAATGTAATGTAATGTAATGTAATGTAATGTAATGTAATGTAATGTAATGTAATGTAATGTAATGTAATGTAATGTAATGTAATGTAATGTAATGTAATGTAATGTAATGTAATGTAATGTAATGTAATGTAATGTAATGTAATGTTTTGTAATGTAATGGTATGTAATGTTATCTAATGTATCTATGTAATGTCATGTTATGTTATGTTATGTTATGTTATGTAATGTAATGTTTTGTAATGTAATGGTATGTAATGTTATCTAATGTATCTATGTAATGTCATGTTATGTTATGTTATGTTATGTTATGTTATGTTATGTTATGTTATGTTATGTTATGTTATGTTATGTTATTTTGTTTACAATTATCCAAACCTTCGGATAGTGACGTTACGAACTTCGGATTATTACGTGACGAACTTCGGATTATTGTGGCGAACTTCGGATTATTGTGACGAACTTCGGATAGTGACGTGACGAAATTCGGATTGTGCTGTGACGAACTTCAAATAAAGACGTGACGAACTTCAGATACTGCTGTGACGAACTTCGCATATTGACGTTACGAAATACGGATATTTGTGACGAAATTGGGATAGTGACGTGACGAACTTCGGATAATTGTGACGAACTCCGGATTATTGTGAAGAACTTCGGATAATGACGTGCTTAATTCGGATAATTGTGACGAACTTCGGATATTTGTGACGAAATTGGGATAGTGACGTGGCGAACTTCGGATAGTGACGTTACGAACTTCGGATTATGTTGTGACGAACTTCGGATAACTGTGACGACATTCGAAAAGTGAAGTGACGTGACGAACTTCGGATTATTGTGACAAATTTCGGATAGTGACGTGACGAAATACGGATAATTGTGACGAACTTTGGATTATTGTGACGAACTCCGGATAGTGACGTGACGAAATTTGGATAATTAAGACGAACTTCGGATAGTGCTGTGACAAACTTTGGATAGTGACGTGACGAACTTCAGATTATTGTGACGAACTTCGGATTGTGACGCGACGAAATTCGGATAACTGTGACGACATTCCAAAAGTGAAGTGACGTGACGAACTTCGGATTATTGTGACAAATTTCGGATAGTGACGTGACGAAATTCGGATAGTTGTGACGAACTTCGGGTTAATATGACTAACTTCGTATTATTGTGGCGAACTTTGGATAGTGACGTGACGAAATTCGGATTATGCTGTGACGAACGTCGGATTATTGTGACGAACTCCGAATGGTGACGTCAGGAAATTCGGATAATTGTGACGAACTTCGGATAGTGCTGTGACAAACTTCGGATAGTGACGTGACGAACTTCGGATAGTGACGTGACGAACTTCGAATTATGTTGTGACGAACTTCGGATAACTGTGACGACATTCGAAAAGTGAAGTGACGTGACGAACTTCGGATTATTGTGACAAATTTCGGATAGTGACGTGACGAAATACGTATAATTGTGACGAACTTTGGATTATTGTGACGAACTTCGGATAGTGACGTGACGAAATTCGGATAATTGTGACGAACTTCGGATAGTGCTGTGACAAACTTTGGATAGTGACGTGACGAACTTCGGATTATTGTGACGAAATTCGAATTGTGACGTGACGAACTTCGGATAGTGACGTGACGAAATTCGGAAAGTTGTGATAAACTTCGGGTTAATATGACGAACTTCGTATTATTGTGGCGAACTTCGGATGGTGACGTGACGAGATTCGGATTATGCTGTGACGAACGTCGGATTATTGTGACGAACTCCGAATGGTGACGTCAGGAAATTCGGATAATTGTGACGAACTTTGGATAGTGCTGTGACAAACTTCGGATAGTGACGTGACGAACTTCGGATAATGACGTGACGAACTTCGGATTATTGTGACGAACTTCGGATTATTGTGACGAACTTCGGATTATTGTGACGAACTTCGGATAGTGACGTGACGAACTTCGGATTATGACGTGACGAACTTTGGATTATTGTGACGAAATTCGGATAATGACGTGACGAAATTCGGATAACTGTGACGACATTCCAAAAGTGAAGTGACGTGACGAACTTCGGATTATTGTGACAAATTTCGGATAGTGACGTGACGAAATTCGGATAGTTGTGACGAACTTCGGGTTAATATGACGAACTTCGTATTATTGTGACGACCTTCGGATAGTGACGTGACGAAATTCGGATTATGCTGTGACGATTGTCGGATTATTGTGACGAACTCCGAATGGTGACGTCAGGAAATTCGTATAATTGTGACGAACTTCGGATAGTGCTTTGACAAACTTCGGATAGTGACGTGACGAACTTCGGATAATGACGTGACGAACTTCGGATTATTGTGTCGAACTTCGGATTATTGTGACGAACTTCGGATTATTGTGACGAACTTCGGATAGTGACGTGACGAACTTCGGATTATGACGTGACGAACTTTGGATTATTGTGACGAACTCCAAATGGTGACGTCAGGAAATTCGGATAATTGTGACGAACTTCGGATAGTGCTGTGACAAACTTCGGATAGTAACGTGACGAACTTCGGATAATGACGTGACGAACTTCGGATTATTGTGACGATTTTCGGATTATTGTGACGAACTTCGGATAGTGATGTGACGAACTTCGGATTATGACGTGACGAACTTTGGATTATTGTGACGAACTTCGGATAATGATGTGACGAACTTCGAAATAAAATGAAATGAAATGAAATAAAATGAAGTGAAATGTAATGTAATGTAATGTATTGTAATGTAATGTAATGTAATGTTATGTTATGTAATGTAATGTAATGTTATGTCATGTAATGTAATGTAACGTTATGTGATGTAATGTAATGTAATGTAATGTTATGTAATGTCATGTAATGTAATGTAATGTAATGTAATGTAATGTAATGTAATGTAATGGTATGTAATGTTATCTAATGTATCTATGTAATGTAATGTGATGTTATGTAATGTAATGTAATGTTATGTTATGTTATGTTATGTTATGTAATGTTATGTTATTTTGTTAACAATTATCCAAACCTTCGGATAGTGACGTTACGAACTTCGGATTATTACGTGACGAACTTCAGATTATTGTGACGAACTTCGGATTATTGTGACGAACTTCGGATAGTGACGTGACGAAATTCGGATTATGCTGTGACGAACTTCAAATAAAGACGTGACGAACTTCGGATACTGCTGTGACGAACTTCGCATATTGACGTTACGAAATACGGATATTTGTGACGAAATTGGGATAGTGACGTGACGAACTTCGGATAATTGTGACGAACTCCGGATTATTGTGAAGAACTTCGGATAATGACGTGCTTAATTCGGATAATTGTGACGAACTCCGGATTATTGTGAAGAACTTCGGATAATGACGTGCTTAATTCGGATAATTGTGACGAACTTCGGATATTTGTGACGAAATTGGGATAGTGACGTGGCGAACTTCGGATAGTGACGTTACGAACTTCGGATTATGTTGTGACGAACTTCGGATAACTGTGACGACATTCGAAAAGTGAAGTGACGTGACGAACTTCGGATTATTGTGACAAATTTCGGATAGTGACGTGACGAAATACGGATAATTGTGACGAACTTTGGATTATTGTGACGAACTCCGGATAGTGACGTGACGAAATTTGGATAATTAAGACGAACTTCGGATAGTGCTGTGACAAACTTTGGATAGTGACGTGACGAACTTCAGATTATTGTGACGAACTTCGGATTGTGACGCGACGAAATTCGGATAACTGTGACGACATTCCAAAAGTGAAGTGACGTGACGAACTTCGGATTATTGTGACAAATTTCGGATAGTGACGTGACGAAATTCGGATAGTTGTGACGAACTTCGGGTTAATATGACTAACTTCGTATTATTGTGGCGAACTTTGGATAGTGACGTGACGAAATTCGGATTATGCTGTGACGAACGTCGGATTATTGTGACGAACTCCGAATGGTGACGTCAGGAAATTCGGATAATTGTGACGAACTTCGGAAAGTGCTGTGACAAACTTCGGATAGTGACGTGACGAACTTCGGATAGTGACGTGACGAACTTCGAATTATGTTGTGACGAACTTCGGATAACTGTGACGACATTCGAAAAGTGAAGTGACGTGACGAACTTCGGATTATTGTGACAAATTTCGGATAGTGACGTGACGAAATACGTATAATTGTGACGAACTTTGGATTATTGTGACGAACTTCGGATAGTGACGTGACGAAATTCGGATAATTGTGACGAACTTCGGATAGTGCTGTGACAAACTTTGGATAGTGACGTGACGAACTTCGGATTATTGTGACGAACTTCGGATTGTGACGTGACGAACTTCGGATAGTGACGTGACGAAATTCGGAAAGTTGTGATAAACTTCGGGTTAATATAACGAACTTCGTATTATTGTGGCGAACTTCGGATGGTGACGTGACGAGATTCGGATTATGCTTTGACGAACGTCGGATTATTGTGACGAACTCCGAATGGTGACGTCAGGAAATTCGGATAATTGTGACGAACTTTGGATAGTGCTGTGACAAACTTCGGATAGTGACGTGACGAACTTCGGATAATGACGTGACGAACTTCGGATTATTGTGACGAACTTCGGATTATTGTGACGAACTTCGGATTATTGTGACGAACTTCGGATAGTGACGTGACGAACTTCGGATTATGACGTGACGAACTTTGGATTATTGTGACGAAATTCGGATAATGACGTGACGAAATTCGGATAACTGTGACGACATTCCAAAAGTGAAGTGACGTGACGAACTTCGGATTATTGTGACAAATTTCGGATAGTGACGTGACGAAATTCGGATAGTTGTGACGAACTTCGGGTTAATATGACGAACTTCGTATTATTGTGACGACCTTCGGATAGTGACGTGACGAAATTCGGATTATGCTGTGACGATTGTCGGATTATTGTGACGAACTCCGAATGGTGACGTCAGGAAATTCGGATAATTGTGACGAACTTCGGATAGTGCTTTGACAAACTTCGGATAGTGACGTGACGAACTTCGGATAATGACGTGACGAACTTCGGATTATTGTGTCGAACTTCGGATTATTGTGACGAACTTCGGATTATTGTGACGAACTTCGGATAGTGACGTGACGAACTTCGGATTATGACGTGACGAACTTTGGATTATTGTGACGAACTCCAAATGGTGACGTCAGGAAATTCGGATAATTGTGACGAACTTCGGATAGTGCTGTGACAAACTTCGGATAGTAACGTGACGAACTTCGGATAATGACGTGACGAACTTCGGATTATTGTGACGATTTTCGGATTATTGTGACGAACTTCGGATAGTGATGTGACGAACTTCGGATTATGACGTGACGAACTTTGGATTATTGTGACGAACTTCGGATAATGATGTGACGAACTTCGAAATAAAATGAAATGAAATGAAATAAAATGAAGTGAAATGTAATGTAATGTAATGTATTGTAATGTAATGTAATGTTATGTTATGTAATGTAATGTAATGTTATGTCATGTAATGTAATGTAACGTTATGTGATGTAATGTAATGTAATGTAATGTAATGTAATGTAATGTCATGTAATGTAATGTAATGTAATGTAATGTAATGTAATGTAATGGTATGTAATGTTATCTAATGTATCTATGTAATTTAATGTGATGTTATGTAATGTAATGTAATGTTATGTTATGTTATGTTATGTTATGTAATGTTATGTTATTTTGTTAACAATTATCCAAACCTTCGGATAGTGACGTTACGAACTTCGGATTATTACGTGACGAACTTCAGATTATTGTGACGAACTTCGGATTATTGTGACGAACTTCGGATAGTGACGTGACGAAATTCGGATTATGCTGTGACGAACTTCAAATAAAGACGTGACGAACTTCGGATACTGCTGTGACGAACTTAGCATATTGAAGTTACAAAATACGGATATTTGTGACGAAATTGGGTTAGTGACGTGACGAACTTCGGATAATTGTGACGAACTTTGGAAAAATACGTAAGGAAATTCGGATAATTGTGACGGACTTCGGATTATGTTGTGACGAACTTCGGATAACTGTGACGACATTCGAAAAGTGAAGTGACGTGACGAACTTCGGATTATTGTGACAAATTTCGGATAGTGACGTGAAGAAATTCGGATAGTGACGTGACGAACTTCGGATTATTGTGACGAACTTTGGATAGTGACGTGACGAACTTCGGATAATGACGTGATGAAATTCGAATAACTGTGACGACATTCCAAAAGTGAAGTGACGTGACGAACTTCGGATTATTGTGACAAATTTCGGATAGTGACGTGACGAAATTCGGATAGTTGTGACGAACTTCGGGTTAATATGACGAACTTCGTATTATTGCGGAAAAGTTTGATAACAGTAACGGAGTAAACACCGGTAATCGAGAACTGGCTAAACAGCATTTGATTGAAAATACTGACCGAGTTGATAAGTCTATGTCTTTTAATCCCGTCATGCCGATAGAGATTTACAAAATGATAAAAGGTATGGATAGCAAAAAGTCATTTGGACACGATGAAATACCGCTGAGCGTAATTAAAGACAATATAGATATACTAGCTCACCCAATTTCTGAAATAATAAATAACTGCGTAAATGAATGTGTTTTTCCTGACCAATTTAAGATAGCCAGAGTTCTACCACTATTTAAGAAAGGTGCTAAAACTGATCCAGGCAATTACAGGCCCATTTCATTGTTACCAGTTCTTTCCAAAGTTTTTGAAAAAGTGATCAAATCTAGGCTTGTAAAACATTTGAATAGTCTAGAAATAATAAACCGTAATCAGTTTGGATACCAAAAAGATAAAGGGACAATAGATGCAATAGACTCGTTAGTTAATAACGTAGTAAATAAGCTGAACAATAAACTTAAAGTTGCCGGCATTTTTCTAGACTTAAGTTCTGCGTTTGATACGGTAGAACATTGCATTCTAATAGACAAGTTAGAGCACTACGGTGTAAGAGACAATGTTTTGAAACTTTTTAAGTCTTATTTGACCAATAGGAAACAGTTTGTGGAAATTAAATCACTTGATGAAGGTGTGGAAAAAAATAATAAATCGAAATCAGTTCCTGTAATGAGAGGTGTCCCGCAAGGTTCAGTGTTGGGCCCCATTTTCTTTATAATATTTCTTAACGATCTGACAGAATACATTAAAAACTTTTTACCGGATGCTGACTTGACAATATTTGCTGACGATACGAGTGCTGTTATAGCTGCTGATAATATGGAGACCTTGACGTGTAAATTAAATGCATTAATAGCTGCTTGTGAGAACTGGTTTTCCATGAATAATCTTAAATTAAATGTCAGTAAGACAAAATGTATGATTTTTAGATCTACAGCTACGAATAAAGCTGTAGTAGACGTAGCATCTTTCGGTAGGAAAATTGAATTAGTAGAAAATTTAAAATTTCTGGGGGTACAAATTGATTCTTTACTTAATTGGAAGCCAGAACTTGTTTCAATTACGAATGCAATAAGTAGTGCGTGTTATGCTATTAGATCTCTCAGGGATTTTTTATCTATTATCCAGCTTCGTACCGTCTATTTTGCTTTAGTTGAATCCAAACTTAGGTATAGCATAAAATTTTGGGGAAACAGCTATAAGTATAACATTAAAGCAGCCTTTACTATACAAAAGCGAGCATTAAGAACCATGCTTCGTTTAAACCAGACCGAATCATGTAAGGAGTACTTTATTAAACTAAACATTTTAACGGTACCATGTCTTTATGTTCTAGTTCTCCTGACTCATTTAAATAAGAACTTTAACGAATTCGAAACAGTTGAGGAAAGAAAAAATAGAGTAGATACTCGCAGAAAAGATCTTCCTACTATTCTGCAGGCAAAGCTTAATGTTGTCAAACACTCATCACGTGTGCAGTCTGTCAATCTGTTTAACAAATTACCAGCGGAATTAAAGAATATTCAGAATGTGAACATATTCAAAAACAAACTCCGGGCTCTGTTAGTTAATAAAGCCTACTACAGCATTGATGAATTTTGTACTGACAAAAAATCTTAAAATTATTTAATTAAATATGTGTTGCTCTATGACAGTCATAAGTTAGTTTGTTAATATTTAATATCACGACACTAAAATGTATTTAAATGTATTCTTTGTAAAGAAAATCTAGTGACTTGTTATATATTAATCTGTAATGTAAATGTTTGTAAATTTTATATTTTTCAATTTAATAATAATGGATGAGGAATGTGGTTAGTCTTATATTAAGTATAATTGTTTATGTTTCTTCTTTATGTGTACCTACTGTGCAAATATTTCGACACAAATGTATTTTTGTTATGAAATAAATAACTTGAACTTGAACTATTGTGACGAACTTCGGATAGTGACGTGACGAAATTCGGATTATGCTGTGACGAACGTCGGATTATTGTGACGAACTCCGAAAGGTGACGTCAGGAAATTCGGATAATTGTAACAAACTTCGGATAGTGCTGTGACAAACTTCGGATAGTGACGTGACGACCTTCGGACAATGACGTGACGAACTTCGGATTATTGTGACGAATTTCGGATTATTGTGACGACCTTCGGATTATTGTGACGAACTTCGGATAGTGACGTGACGAAATTCGGATTATGCTGTGACGAACGTCGGATTATTATGACGAACTCCGAATGGTGACGTCAGGAAATTTGGATAATTGTGACGAACTCCGGATTATTGTGAAGAACTTCGGATAATGACGTGCTAAATTCGGATAATTGTGACGAACTTCGGATGGTGACGTCAGGAAATTCGGATAATTGAGACGAACTTCGGATAGTGCTGTGACAAACTTCGGATAGTGACGTGACGAACTTCGGATAGTGACGTGACGAAATTCGGATAATGACGTGACGAACTTCGGATAATGACGTGACGAACTTCGGATTATTGTGACGAACTTCGGATTATTGTGACAAACTTCGGATAGTGACGTGACGAAATTCGGATTATGCTGTGACGAACGTAAGATTATTGTGACGAACTCCGAATGGTGACGTCAGGAAATTCGGATTATTGTGACAAACTTCGGATAGTGACGTGACGAACTTCGGATAATGACGTGACGAACTTCGGATTATTGTGACGATTTTTGGATTATTGTGACGAACTTCGGATTATTGTGACGAACTTCGGATAGTGACGTGACGAAATTCGGATTATGCTGTGACGAACGTCGGATTATTGTGACGAACTCCGAATGGTGACGTCAGGAAATTCGGATAATTGTGACGAACTTCGGATAGTGCTGTGACAAACTTCGGATAGTGACGTGAGGAACTTCGGATAATGACGTGACGAACTTCGGATTATTGTGACGAACTTCGGATTATTGTGACGGGATTATTGTGACGAACTTCGAATAGTGACGTGACGAACTTCGGATTATGATGTGACGAACTTCGAAATAAAATGAAATGAAATAAAATGAAGTGAAATGTAATGTAATGTAATGTAATGTAACGTAATGTGATGTAATGTAATGTAATGTAATATAATGTAATGTTATGTAATGTTATGTTATGTTATGTTATGTTATGTTATGTTATGTTATGTTATGTTATGTTATGTTATGTTATGTTATGTTATGTTATGTTATGTTATGTTATGTTATGTTATGTTATGTTATCTTATGTTATGTTATGTTATGTTATGTTATGTTATGTTATGTTATGTTATGTTATGTTATGTTATGTTATGTTATGTTATGTTATGTTATGTTATGTTATGTTATGTTATGTTATGTTATGTTATGTTATGTTATGTTATGTTATGTTATGTTATGTCATGTAATGTAATGTAATGTAATGTTATGTAATGTAATGTAATGTAATGTCATGTTATGTTTTGTAATGTAATGGTATGTAATGTTATCTAATGTATCTATGTAATGTCATGTTATGTTATGTTATGTTATGTTATGTTATGTTATGTTATGTTATGTTATGTTATGTTATGTTATGTTATGTTATGTTATGTTATGTTATTTTGTTTACAATTATCCAAACCTTCGGATAGTGACGTTACGAACTTCGGATTATTACGTGACGAACTTCGGATTATTGTGACGAACTTCGGATTATTGTGACGAACTTCGGATTATTGTGACGAACTTCGGATAGTGACGTGACGAAATTCGGATAGTTGTGACGAACTTCGGGTTAATATGACGAACTTCGGATAATTGTGACGAACTTCGGATAGTGCTGTGACAAACTTCGGATAGTGACGTGACGAACTTCGGATTATTGTGACGAACTTTGGATAGTGACGTGACGAACTTCGGATAATGACGTGACGAAATTCGGATAACTGTGACGACATTCCAAAAGTGAAGTGACGTGACGAACTTCGGATTATTGTGACAAATTTCGGATAGTGACGTGACGAAATTCGGATAGTTGTGACGAACTTCGGGTTAATATGACGAACTTCGTATTATTGTGACGAACTTCGGATAGTGACGTGACGAAATTCGGATTATGCTGTGGCGAACGTCGGATTATTGTGACGAACTCCGAATGGTGACGTCAGGAAATTCGTATAATTGTGACGAACTTCGGATAGTGCTGTGACAAACTTCGGATAGTGACGTGACTAACTTCGGATAATGACGTGACGAACTTCGGATTATTTTGACGAACTTTGGATTATTGTGACGAACTTCGGATAATGATGTGACGAACATCGAAATAAAATGAAATGAAATGAAATTAAATTAAATTAAAGAAATTCGGATAATTGTGACGAACTTCGGATTATTGTGACAAATTTCGGATAGTGACGTGACGAAATTCGGATAATTGTGACGAACTTCGGATTATTGTGACGAACTTCGGATAGTGACGTGACAAAATTCGGATAATTGTGACGAACTCCGGATTATTGTGAAGAACTTCGGATAATGACGTGCTAAATTCGGATAATTGTGACGAACTTCGGATATTTGTGACGAAATTGGGATAGTGATGTGACGAACTTCGGATAGTGACGTTACGAACTTCGGATATTGACGTGACGAAATTCGGATAATTGTGACGAACTTCGGATAATTGTGACGAACTTCGGATAGTGCTGTGACAAACTTTGGATAGTGACGTGACGAACTTCGGATTATTGTGACGAACTTCGGATAGTGACGTGACGAACTTCGGATAATGACGTGATGAAATTCGAATTATGTTGTGACGAACTTCGGATAACTGTGACGACATTCGAAAAGTGAAGTGACGTGACGAACTTCGGATTATTGTGACAAATTTCGGATAGTGACGTGACGAAATTCGGATAATTGTGACGAACTTCGGATTATTGTGACGAACTTCGGATAGTGACGTGACGAAATTCGGATAATTGTGACGAACTCCGGATTATTGTGAAGAACTTCGGATAATGACGTGCTAAATTCGGATAATTGTGACGAACTTCGGATTATTGTGACGAACTTCGGATAGTGACGTGACGAAATTCGGATTATGCTGTGACGAACTTCAAATAAAGACGTGACGAACTTCGGATACTGCTGTGACGAACTTAGCATATTGACGTTACGAAATACGGATATTTGTGACGAAATTGGGATAGTGACGTGACGAACTTCGGATAATTGTGACGAACTTCGGAAAAATACGTAAGGAAATTCGGATAATTGTGACGAACTTCGGATTATGTTGTGACGAACTTCGGATAACTGTGACGACATTCGAAAAGTGAAGTGACGAGACGAACTTCGGATTATTGTGACAAATTTCGGATAGTGACGTGAAGAAATTCGGATAGTGACGTGACGAACTTCGGATTATTGTGACGAACTTTGGATAGTGACGTGACGAACTTCGGATAATGACGTGATGAAATTCGGATAACTGTGACGACATTCCAAAAGTGAAGTGACGTGACGAACTTTGGATTATTGTGACAAATTTCGGATAGTGACGTGACGAAATTCGGATAGTTGTGACGAACTTCGGGTTAATATGACGAACTTCGTATTATTGTGACGAACTTCGGATAGTGACGTGACGAAATTCGGATTATGCTGTGACGAACGTCGGATTATTGTGACGAACTCCGAATGGTGACGTCAGGAAATTCGGATAATTGTGACGAACTTCGGATAGTGCTGTGACAAACTTCGGATAGTGACGTGACGAACTTCGGATAATGACGTGACGAACTTCGGATTATTGAGACGAACTTCGGATTATTGTGACGAACTTCGGATAGTGACGTGACGAACTTCGGATTATGACGTGACGAACTTTGGATTATTGTGACGAAATTCGGATAATTGTGACGAACTTCGGATTATTGTGATGAACTTCGGATAGTGACGTGACGAAATTCGGATAATTGTGACGAACTCCGAATGGTGACGTCAGGAAATTCGGATAATTGTGACGAACTTCGGATAGTGCTGTGACAAACTTCGGATAGTGACGTGACGAACTTTGGATTATTGTGACGAACTTTGGATAGTGACGTGACGAACTTCGGATAATGACGTGATGAAATTCGGATAACTGTGACGACATTCCAAAAGTGAAGTGACGTGACGAACTTCGGATTATTGTGACAAATTTCGGATAGTGACGTGACGAAATTCGGATAGTTGTGACGAACTTCGGGTTAATATGACGAACTTCGTATTATTGTGACGAACTTCGGATAGTGACGTGACGAAATTCGGATTATGCTGTGACGAACGTCGGATTATTGTGACGAACTCCGAATGGTGACGTCAGGAAATTCGGATAATTGTGACGAACTTCGGATAGTGCTGTGACAAACTTCGGATAGTGACGTGACGAACTTCGGATAATGACGTGACGAACTTCGGATTATTGAGACGAACTTCGGATTATTGTGACGAACTTCGGATAGTGACGTGACGAACTTCGGATTATGACGTGACGAACTTTGGATTATTGTGACGAAATTCGGATAATTGTGACGAACTTCGGATTATTGTGACGAACTTCGGATAGTGACGTGACGAAATTCGGATAGTTGTGACGAACTTCGGGTTAATATGACAAACTTCGTATTATTGTGGCGAACTTTGGATAGTGACGTGACGAAATTCGGATTATGCTAAGACGAACGTCGGATTATTGTGACGAACTCCGAATGGTGACGTCAGGAAATTCGGATAATTGTGACGAACTTCGGATAGTGCTGTGACAAACTTCGGATAGTGACGTGACGAACTTCGGATAATGACGTGACGAACTTCGGATTATTGTGACGAACTTCGGATTATTGTGACGAACTTCGGATTATTGTGACGAACTTCGGATAGTGACGTGACGAACTTCGGATTATTGTGACAAATTTCGGATAGTGACGTGACGAAATACGTTTAATTGTGACGAACTTTGGATAATTGTGACGAACTTCGGATAGTGACGTGACGAAATTCGGATAATTGTGACGAACTTCGGATAGTGCTGTGACAAACTTTGGATAGTGACGTGACGAACTTCGGATTATTGTGACGAACTTCGGATTGTGACGTGACGAACTTCGGATAGTGACATGCCGAAATTCGGATAATTGTGACGTTATTCGGATAGTGATGTGACGAACTTCGGATAATGACGTGACGAAATTCGGATAATTGTGACGAACTTCGGATATTTGTGACGAAATTGGGATATTGACGTGACGAACTTCGGATAGTGACGTTACGAACTTCGGATTATGTTGTGACGAACTTCGAAATGAAATGAAATGCAATGAAATGAAATGAAATGAAATGAAATGAAATGAAATGAAATGAAATGAAATGAAATAAAATGTAATGTAATGTAATGTAATGTAATGTAATGTAATGTAATGTAATGTAATGTAATGTAATGTAATGTAATGTAATGTAATGTAATGTAATGTAATGTAATGTAATGTAATGTAATGTAATGTAATGTAATGTAATGTAATGTAATGTAATGTAATGTAATGTAATGTAATGTAATGTAATGTTATGTAATGTAATGTAATGTAATGTAATGTAATGTAATGTAATGTCATGTAATGTATCTATGTAATGTTATGTTATGTTATGTTATGTTATGTTATGTTATGTTATGTTATGTTATGTTATGTTATGTTATGTTATGTTATGTTATGTTATTTTGTTTACAATTATCCAAACCTTCGGATAGTGACGTTACGAACTTCGGATTATTACGTGACGAACTTCGGATTATTGCGACGAACTTCGGATTATTGTGACGAACTTCGGATAATGACGTGACGAAATTCTGATTGTGCTGTGACGAACTTCAAATAAAGACGTGACGAACTTCGGATACTGCTGTGACGAACTTCGCATATTGACGTTACGAAATACGGATATTTGTGACGAAATTGGGATAGTGACGTGACGAACTTCGGATAATTGTGACGAACTCCGGATTATTGTGAAGAACTTCGGATAATGACGTGCTAAATTCGGATAATTGTGACGAACTTCGGATATTTGTGACGAAATTGGGATAGTGACGTGACGAACTTCGGATAGTGACGTTACGAACTTCGGATTATGTTGTGACGAACTTCGGATAACTGTGACGACATTCGAAAAGTGAAGTGACGTGACGAACTTCGGATTATTGTGACAAATTTCGGATAGTGACGTGACGAAATACGGATAATTGTGACGAACTTTGGATTATTGTGACAAATTTTGGATAGTGACGTGACGAAATTCGGATAGTTGTGACGAACTTCGGGTTAATATGACAAACTTCGTATTATTGTGGCGAACTTTGGATAGTGACGTCACGAAATTCGGATTATGCTGTGACGAACGTCGGATTATTGTGACGAACTCCGAATGGTGACGTCAGGAAATTCGGATAATTGTGACGAACTTCGGATAGTGCTGTGACAAACTTCGGATAGTGACGTGACGAACTTCGGATAATGACGTGACGAACTTCGGATTATTGTGACAAATTTCGGATAGTGACGTGACGAAATACGTTTAATTGTGACGAACTTTGGATAATTGTGACGAACTTCGGATAGTGACGTGACGAAATTCGGATAATTGTGACGAACTTCGGATAGTGCTGTGACAAACTTTGGATAGTGACGTGACGAACTTCGGATTATTGTGACGAACTTCGGATTGTGACGTGACGAACTTCGGATAGTGACATGCCGAAATTCGGATAATTGTGACGTTATTCGGATAGTGATGTGACGAACTTCGGATAATGACGTGACGAAATTCGGATAATTGTGACGAACTTCGGATATTTGTGACGAAATTGGGATATTGACGTGACGAACTTCGGATAGTGACGTTACGAACTTCGGATTATGTTGTGACGAACTTCGAAATGAAATGAAATGCAATGAAATGAAATGAAATGAAATGAAATGAAATGAAATGAAATGAAATGAAATGAAATAAAATGTAATGTAATGTAATGTAATGTAATGTAATGTAATGTAATGTAATGTAATGTAATGTAATGTAATGTAATGTAATGTAATGTAATGTAATGTAATGTAATGTAATGTAATGTAATGTAATGTAATGTAATGTAATGTAATGTAATGTAATGTAATGTAATGTAATGTTATGTAATGTAATGTAATGTAATGTAATGTAATGTAATGTAATGTAATGTAATGTAATGTAATGTAATGTAATGTAATGTAATGTAATGTAATGTAATGTAATGTAATGTAATGTCATGTAATGTATCTATGTAATGTTATGTTATGTTATGTTATGTTATGTTATGTTATGTTATGTTATGTTATGTTATGTTATGTTATGTTATGTTATGTTATGTTATGTTATTTTGTTTACAATTATCCAAACCTTCGGATAGTGACGTTACGAACTTCGGATTATTACGTGACGAACTTCGGATTATTGCGACGAACTTCGGATTATTGTGACGAACTTCGGATAATGACGTGACGAAATTCTGATTGTGCTGTGACGAACTTCAAATAAAGACGTGACGAACTTCGGATACTGCTGTGACGAACTTCGCATATTGACGTTACGAAATACGGATATTTGTGACGAAATTGGGATAGTGACGTGACGAACTTCGGATAATTGTGACGAACTCCGGATTATTGTGAAGAACTTCGGATAATGACGTGCTAAATTCGGATAATTGTGACGAACTTCGGATATTTGTGACGAAATTGGGATAGTGACGTGACGAACTTCGGATAGTGACGTTACGAACTTCGGATTATGTTGTGACGAACTTCGGATAACTGTGACGACATTCGAAAAGTGAAGTGACGTGACGAACTTCGGATTATTGTGACAAATTTCGGATAGTGACGTGACGAAATACGGATAATTGTGACGAACTTTGGATTATTGTGACAAATTTTGGATAGTGACGTGACGAAATTCGGATAGTTGTGACGAACTTCGGGTTAATATGACAAACTTCGTATTATTGTGGCGAACTTTGGATAGTGACGTCACGAAATTCGGATTATGCTGTGACGAACGTCGGATTATTGTGACGAACTCCGAATGGTGACGTCAGGAAATTCGGATAATTGTGACGAACTTCGGATAGTGCTGTGACAAACTTCGGATAGTGACGTGACGAACTTCGGATAATGACGTGACGAACTTCGGATTATTGTGACGAACTTCGGATTATTGTGACGAACTTCGGATAGTGACGTGACGAACTTCGGATTATGTTGTGACGAACTTCGGATAACTGTGACGACATTCGAAAAGTGAAGTGACGTGACGAACTTCGGATTATTGTGACAAATTTCGGATAGTGACGTGACGAAATACGTTTAATTGTGACGAACTTTGGATTATTGTGACGAACTTCGGATTATTGTGACGAACTTCGGATTTTGACGTGACGAACTTCGGATAGTGACATGCCGAAATTCGGATAATTGTGACGTTATTCGGATAGTGATGTGACGAACTTCGGATAATGACGTGACGAAATTGGGATAGTGACGTGACGAACTTCGGGAAATGCCGTTATGAACTTCGGATCATGACTAGGATGGCAAGGCTATAAAAGTAAAACCTAAGATACAGATCTGGTGACAGGTTAGGTCAAAGTTGGGTTAGCTCAGAGTTAGGTTTGCTCAGAGTTAGGTTAGCTCAGAGTTAGGTTAGCTCAGAGTTAGGTTAGCTCAGAGTCAGGTTAGCTCAGAGTCAGGTTAGCTCAGAGTTAGGTTAGCTCAGAGTTAGGTTAGCTCAGAGTTAGGTTAGCTCAGAGTTAGGTTAGCTCAGAGTTAGGTTAGCTCAGAGTTAGGTTAGCTCAGAGTTAGGTTAGATCAGAGTTAGGTTAGCTCAGAGTTAGGTTAGCTTAGAGTTAGGTTAGGTTAGGTTAGGTTAGGTTAGGTTAGGTTAGGTTAGGTTAGGTTAGGTTAGGTTAGGTTAGGTTAGGTTAGGTTTTTTTTTTTTTTTTTTTTTTTTTTTTTTTTTTATATAATCTATTCCTCTGACAGAAGTCAAAGCCTGTATTTACTTTTATTCTATTTTTTGCAAAAAGCGGAAAAATCCATCATGGACGCCTGGGAAGGGAGGACCCAGGCAGTGCCGGACTGTACCGGCTAAAAAACCACCAATTGCTTTTCTCTTTTTTTTTTTTTTTTTTTTTTTTTTTTTTTTTTTTTTTTTTTAATTTTGGGCTGTGCCACTTGGGCTTATGCTCTTTTTCTTAATCTTATCGCTATACAATCTTAACCATTTACCCACCACCTTAACTACTTACATTTTCTACTTACATTTAATTATGTTTTTTTCTAGAGCTTTATTTAGCCCAGTATTTTTAGGTTTATACACATTATTTCCTTATTTTATACAGTTCTAAAATACAGATAATTACAACAAGACAAAACTTATTTATACTTAAGACTAAGCTTATTCATACTTTTAATTAAAATGTACTTAATAAATTTCTGTGTATGATGCACAATATATTCCATAATACATGGTCATCATACTTTTGTTACTTGTTTCTCTTTACGACTGCTTCTACTATTTTTAAACAATAGTCCATAAAGTTAATCCTACGTTTGTCTAACATAATGAGTTTTAGATTTTCTACTATTAGTTTTGTATCTAAAACTTGTTCGATCTGGTATCTTTCATATCCAAACACTGGGCATTCCAAGATAACGTGGGGGACGGACTCTTTTATGTTTGGGTCACAAGTGCATGAGGGACTCTCTTTGCACTTAAAACGGTGTAAGTATTCGGAGAATCCCCCATGGCCGGTTAGGTTAGGTTAGGTTTTTTTTTTTTTTTTTTTTTTTTTGGCGCCTACCTCTCCACGCTAGGTGGAGCCTGCGAGCTAAGTTCCTCTAACATGATTAGAGACCTTTTCATGCGTAGTTTTATTTATTTATTTAAGTATTTTGTATAAAAAATTACAGTTATGATTGTAGACATGGTGTTTCTATACAGTATTTTCTTACAATTTAATTCTTATTTTTAACAATATATAGTTTTAAACTTAATTAGTTCTTAGGAACCAGAGGTCCCGCCGGGCAGTTTACTGAGCACCGGGGATCGAAATCCCACAGGTCAGTTCACCGCGCACTGGGAACCAGAGATCCCACTGGACATTCTGTAAGTATTTGTTGTGGGAACTGTGTTTCCCACAACAGTCGACAGGGCATTTATTATATTATATCTAATCTTAACATCTATGATTCTTATTTGTATACTTATATTTATATTCCTTATTTAACATTGTTTACTTAATTCTATTACAGGTCAGTCTACAAAAATTGCGCTATTGTTCCTGTGCGGCTAATATAGATGTCACTATATTTTACATCATACATTTGACATGGTTTTTTATTGTTACTGTTTTGAAGTTTTTTAAATGCCTTTTTTTTGTTTTCCAAAACAATACTTTTTTCCTTCTTAGGACTTGGGTTTTTAGGGTTGGGTGTGGGGATTAGGGCTGTAGTTTTTTGGCTATTTACCGACTTGCATTATAAACAGTACTGTATTTAATATACATTGGTTTTGTACGTGTTTATTTTCAGTGCCTTTCTAGTTTTGTGTTTATGTTGCTTGTGTATGTTTTCTGCTTGTCATGTTGTTTGTCTAGTTTTATTTCGTGGCAATAATATATATATATACATTCACGTTATATTTATTTATTGCCATTTCTTGTGCTTCTGTTTCTTATTCTTGCTGGTGTTATTTGTGGTGTATGTTGCGTGTGTGTTGATATGTCTGTATATATTTACTATATATTTATATATCATTGTTTTTTGTTGTTGTCTGGTTTCCGTGTGTTTGTTTATTCCGGCGTTGTGGTCCAGTTTTACGTACTCCCAGTTTGTGTTACTGCATTGGTGTGTTACTGCGTGTATTTTGTGTGTTGTGTGAACCCTAAGGAGCAGTTCAAGCGTACGCCGTTGTCGTCCGAGCCAGGTAGTCCCATTTTTTCCGGACCGGACATTCCACGCTGAAGGCGTTATGGTCGGTCTTTGTAAACTTTGAGTGCAGGCAGTTGCAGCACTGCGGTTCATTCCCAGCAACGTGTTCCACGCACTTCTCACGAAGGTGCGGTCCACCGCAGTGGCTGCACTTGTCCGCACTCTCAGTGCAAAATTTACGGCCATGCCCGAAAGCGAGGCATCTTGTGCACTGGATGAGCGGAGACTGATCCTCCACCCTTACCCTTTGCAGGTCCAGGTACAGAGCACCAGCCTCCGTCATCCTTTGCCAAACCCTGGGCCTGACTTGAACGACAACGTGCGCCGTTTTGGGGTTTTTAGTCCTTTTCTTGTACTTTATCGCCATTTCTTTCTCTTCCTCTTCTAGGTCTCTAAACATGTCTTCATTCTGTGAATAGAGCGCTTTCACCAGCTCGTCGTCTTCACTGTCCAAAAAGACGTCTTTTAGGACAACGAGCGGGTTTTTATTTTTCATAGGCGCTACTATTAGCCCTTTCCCTTGGGTCTCGATTCTTTTCAAAACTTTCCTAAGCTCCTCCTCGGTGTCGCACCCCAGTATGACCGTCTGATTTTTTGCTTTACGGACTTTGTTTATTTTGAGGCCAGTTTCCCTGGCATCGACCGCCTTTTTCACTCTGGCCAACACCTCGTCGGCGGTATCCTGACCGCCTTCGAATGTGACGGCCATCGAGTGAAGTGCCGGTCGATGCCCGGGTCTGGCTGCTGCGACGCTGGCGTACGTCTGGGGGGCGGGTCTGGGCTCGCTGGCCGCTTCCCGTAGGGCCTCTTTGACCACTATAGCGGTCCCGGCGGCTATCTCCCCGGCAGCGTCAAGGACCCTTCTGTCGATGTCAGCGGCAGCCTCGGCGACGGTCTTCATCTCTGCCCTCGCTTGTCCTATGCTGGTCTGGACTGCCTCGATCCTGCCGCTGACCTCGACAACCCTTTCGGTGACGGCTTCCGCGTTTGATACGACGTTATCGGCGGTCTCCGTGATTGCTTCTTTGATGCCCGCTGTAACCTTCTCGGTTAGGTTAGGTTAGGTTAGGTTAGGTTAGGTTAGGTTGGGGTGCGTGCAGAAAACCTCCTCGTGTGCCTGATTGCTGCTGGTTCCTTTCGAATACGTTCGGGGGAAAGAGCAGTCGTCGGGCCGGTGCACCCTGGGCACAGGCAATAATCGAGAGATTGTTGTCTGTGGCGAATTTCTGCGGCCACTCTCCACCTCTGCTTACAGAGGGTAGGAAGAGTGGACTCTGGAGGGGCCCTTTTCAGGGCCATCCGCGGAGGCGGGTCCGAGGGAGCGGTTTGTCCGAGTGCGTCTCGGCTTCAGGGTCGACGGGGTCGCGAAGGCAGTCGGCCGGAGGCAGCCCCGATGACCCTTGTCGTGGGGGGGAGATGGCCCTAGGGGGGGTCGATTTCTCCCCCAAGCTGCTCGCTGGGACCCGGACTTTAGGCTTGACACGGAGGCGATGGGCGGGCGTCAGGCGCGGGGGCGCCTGCGCTCGCATTGCACCCGTCGCCACCTTAGTCGGTCCCTTCGGGGAAGCCAAGCGGGGTAATCGTCGGCGGGGGACTGGACGTGACGGCTATGCTGGATTCCCAGTCCCCCGCCAATACGACGAAGCGGGAAAAACGCTGGGTTGTTTTAGTGGGTATACCGGTGCGGTAAACCGGGGAGTCCCACATACCCCCCCCATCCCCCGATGGGCGGGTATGCGTAACTGTCATTTTTTTTTTCCCAGCGCAAACAAAAAAAAAAAAAAAAAAAAAAAAAAAAAAAAAGGTTAGGTTAGGTTAGGTTAGGTTAGGTTAGGTTGGGGGACCCCCCACAGTGCATACGTCCTCGTCGTGTCCCCTGGAAACTGCCCAGTTCTGACCACCGTAACGGAGTGGCAGACTGGGTAGGCTAAAGTGCACTGTGCATCGTAGTCACAAATCAGCCTTGAAGAGACTACGTACTAGACTGCGATCATGTCGACACCTAGAAGGGACGCCTCCGGGCGTTTTCTTAAGGGAAAAAAGGGCCCTTCTCAGGGCCAACCCGGCGCACCAGCGCCCGAGTCTAGCCGCGCGCCTTCTGCGGCCAGCTCTTTTGGAGGGAGTGAGTCGTTTGGGTCTCTGGACTCAGACGACTCATTCAGTCTGTCGGAGGTCGAGGGCTCCCGGTCGCGCAAGCGAATCCACCAGAGCGGTGGGTCCGGGGGCTCCTCGGCCTCCACGTCGACGGGGCTGCCGAAGGCCAAAAGGCCGACGGTGGCACCAGAGATCCATACCGTTGGGCTCGCTGATGCCCAACGGAAGCTGGACCTTGCCCGGCGCGCTCAGCTCCAGGAGGAGCTGGAGGAGCGTGTCGCGGCTAAGGAAAAGCGGGCCCAGTCCGCCCGAGCGAGGTCCGGGTACGGCGCGTCCCACGTGCTGTACGCGGACCACTCACTGGCGGAGCTGGAAAGGATGGCGGAGGAGGACGAGGAGGGGATCGTGGAGGTCGCCTCCAAGTCCTCCAACTTGAAGGGCACATTCCAGAAGGCCCTCAAGTGCCGGGCCGCGAGCCTGCGCGGTGTCGTCGCTGAGCTGTTGCAGCGAACGGCCACCGACGAGACGCGGCAACTGCAGGCGAAGGTGGATCGCCTGCAGTCGGAGGTCAGCCAGCTGCACCAGAAGCTGGCTGAAGCCACGGCCCGGCCACAACAGGCCGCGACGAGCCCTGCCGCAGAGGCCCCCCCCCTCCAGCCGCAACCTTGAGGATGTCATCCGCAAGGTTGTGATGGAGGAGCGGGCCTTCACGCGAGCCTGCCTGGCGGGGATCGAGGACCGGCTCCTTCCGGAGACGCGCCTCCGACCGCCGCTTGCGGCGGACAAGAGGCGGGACCGGGCGGAGCCGGTGCCTCCTACCCCACAGGCCGAGGGCACCCTTCAGGAGGTCCCCCAGCAGGAGGAGGACGCCCTTCTCCCTGCGACCACACCGTCCAACGAGTGGACGGAGGTGAAGCGCAGGGGAAAGGGTAAGGGGAAGAAGTCGGCAGCGGCCGTTCCCGCCGCTGCCGCTTCCGTCGCCACTGCCAGCCAGTCGCCTGCGACCGGCAAAAGCAAGGCGAAGGGGAAGGGGAAGGCAAAGGCGCGGCTGGTCCCCCCTAAAACCGCAGCAGTCGTGGTGACCCTCACCGCGGAGGCTGCGGGGCGAGGGGAGACCTACATGTCCGTGCTGGTGCGGGCACGCGCCAATGCCAACCCTGCCCAACTGGGCATCGGCACAGTGACTTGCCGGCGGACCCAAGCCGGGGCTCGTATCTTCGAGTTCCCGGGAGCCGAGGGGGGTGCCCGCGCGGACCTCTTTGCAGCCAAGCTGCGGGAGGTCATCGCGGACACCGCCAAGGTGGTCCGCCCGGTAAAGTTAGCGGTCATAGAGGTGGCGGAGTTGGACGACTCCGTCACCAAAGAGGAGGTGGTGGCTACGGTGGCGGCGATTGGGGGCTGCGACGTCGCTGCGGTGCAGGGCCGGGATATCCGGCCCGGCCGCGGCGGCTTGGGCGCGCTTCGCCTGCGGTGCCCAATCGCTGCTGCCAAAGCCGTCCTTGCCAAGGGCCGGCTTACAGTCGGCTTCAGTTCAGGTACGGTCCGGGCTCTCGCCGACCAGCCCATGCGGTGTTTCCGGTGCTTCGGCATCGGACACACCCGGCCGCTGTGTCCGTCGCCGATCGACAGGTCGGACACGTGCCTGCGCTGCGGCAAGGACGGCCACAAAGCTGCCTCCTGCGGGGCCGCCACGCCACACTGCGCAGTGTGCGCCGCCAGTGGCCGCCCAGCAGACCATGTGATGAGGGGGAGGAAATGTCTTCCTCCCCCCAAGCGGGGCAAAGCTGCCGCTGTCACTGGCGCCGCTCCTGCGGCGGTTGCGGAGGGTGGTGCGATGTCCGACTGATTTCGGTCGGACGTCGCATCGCACCGGCGTCGCGGTCTTCCGCGGACTCTCCTCCCCTCTCGCTCTAGAGAGGGGAACGGGATACGCGGCCGCCGCGCCGCCGGTGGATCGTGAGGATCATCCTCAAGGTGGCGACGGGCGGGCGATAGGCGCGGGGGCGCCTACGCCCGCATTGCACCCGTCACCGCCCCGCCGGGCAATCGTCGGCGGGGACTGGACGAAAAGGCTCTGCCGGATTCCCAGTCCCCGCCATTCAGGACGAAGCGGGAACACGCTGGTGGTTTTTAGTGGGTATACCGGGTCAGACCGGGGAGTCCCACATACCCCCCCCATCCCCCGATGGGAGGGTATGCGTAATGCATTTTCCCCAGCGTTAAAAAAAAAAAAAAAAAAAAAAAAAAAAAAAAAAAAAAAGGTTAGGTTAGGTTGGGGTGGGGGACCCCCCACAGCGCATACGTCCTCGTCGTGTCCCCTGGAAACTGCCCAGTTCTGACCACCGTAACGGAGTGGCAGACTGGGTAGGCCAAAGTGCGCTGTGCATCGTAGAGCACCTCTTTGTCTTGCTGTCTACGAACGTTGTTGTCGCGACCATAATGTCGACACCCAGACGGGACGCCTCCGGGCGTTTCCGTAAGAAGGGCCCTTCTAAGGGCCAACCCGGCGTTCAGACGCCTGAGTCTAGTCGCGCGCCTTCTGCGGCCAGCTCCGTTGAGAGGAGTGAGTCGTTTGGGTCTCTGTTGGACTCAGACGACTCACTGTTTGTGTCGGACGTCGAGGACTCCCGGCCGCGCAAGCGAGCCCACCAGAGCGGTGGGTCCGGGGGCTCCTCGGCCTCCACGTCGACGGGGCTGCCGAAAGCCAAGAAGCCGGCGGTCGCACCAGCGACCCATACCGTTGGGCTAGCCGACGCCCAACGCAAGCTGGACCTTGCCCGGCGCGCTCAGCTCCAGGAGGAGCTTGAGGAGCGCGTCGCGGCAAAGGAGAAAAGAGCACAATCCGCCCGGGGCGGGTCCGGGTACGGCGCGTCTCGCGTGCTGTACGCGGACCACTCTCTGGCGGAGCTCGAAAGGATGGCGATAGAGGACGAGGAGGGGATCGTAGAGGTCGCCTCCAAGTCCTCAAACTTGAAGGGTACCTTCACGAAGGCCCTCAAGTGCCGGGCCGCGAGCCTGCGCGGGGTCGTCGCTGAGCTGCTTCAGCGAACGGCCACCGACGAGACGCGGCAACTGCAGGCGAAGGTCGATCGCCTGCAGTCGGAGGTCAGCCAGCTGCACCAGAAGCTGGCTGAAGCCACGGCCCGGCCACAACAGGCCGCGACGAGCCCTGCCGCAGAGGCCCCCCCCTCCAGCCGCAACCTTGAGGACGTCATCCGCAAGGTTGTGATGGAGGAGCGGGCCTTCACGCGAGCCTGCCTGGCGGGGATCGAGGACCGGCTCCTTCCGGAGACGCGCCTCCGACCGCCGCTTGCGGCGGACAAGGGGCGGGACCGGGTGGAGCCGGTGCCTCCTACCCCACAGGCCGAGGGCACCCCTCAGGAGGTCCCCCAGCAGGAGGAGGACGCCCTACTCCCTGCGACCACACCGTCCAACGAGTGGACGGAGGTGCGGCGCAAGGGGAAGGGTAAGGGGAAGAAGTCGGCAGCGGCCGTTCCCGCTGCTGCCGCTTCTGTCGCCACTGCCAGCCAGTCGAAGGCGACCGGCAAAGGCAAGGCGAAGCCGAAGGGGAAGGCGAAGGTGCGACTCGTCCCCCCTAAATCCGCAGCAGTCGTGGTGACCCTCACCGCGGAGGCTGCGGGGCGAGGGGAGACGTACATGTCCGTGCTGGTGCGGGCACGCGCCAACGCCGACCCTGCCCAACTGGGCATCGGCGCTGTGACTTGTCGGCGGACCCAGGCCGGGGCTCGTATCTTCGAGTTCCCGGGAGCCGAGGGGGGTGCCCGCGCGGACCTCTTTGCAGCCAAGCTGCAGGAGGTCATCGCGGACACCGCCAAGGTGGTCCGGCCGGTAAAGTCGGCGGTCTTGGAGGTGGCGGAGTTGGACGACTCCGTCACCAAGGAGGAGGTGGTGGCTGCGGTGGCGGCGATTGGGGGCTGTGACGTCGCCGCGGTGCAGGGCCGGAATATCCGGCCCGGCCGCGGCGGCTTGGGCGCGATTCGCCTGCAGTGCCCAATCGTCGCTGCCAAAGCCGTTCTTGCCAGGGGCCGGCTTACAGTCGGCTTCAGCTCAGGTGCGGTCCGGGCTCTCGGCGACCAGCCATTGCGGTGTTTCCGATGCTTCGGCATCGGTCACACGCGGCCGCTGTGTCCGTCTAAAACCGACAGATCGGACACGTGCCTGCGCTGCGGCAAGGACGGCCACAAAGCCGCCTCCTGCGGGGCCGCCACACCGCGCTGCGCGGTGTGTGCCGCCAGTGGCAGCCCAGCTGACCACGTCATGAGGGGGCGGAAATGTCTTCCTCCCCCCAAACGGGGCAAAGCTGTCGCTGCCGCTGGCGCCGCCGCTCCTGCGGCGGCTGCGGAGAGCGGTGCGATGTCCGACTGATTTCGGTCGGACGTCGCATCGCGCCGGCGTCGCGGTCCTCCGCGGACTCTCCTCTCCTCTCGCTCTAGAGAGGGGAACGGGATACGCGGCCGCCGCGCCGCCGGTAGGTCTTGAGGATCTTCCTCAAGGTGGCGACGGGCGGGCGTTAGGCGCGGGGGCGCCTACGCCCGCATTGCACCCGTCACCGCCTCCGCCGGGCAATCGTCGGCGGGGACTGGACGAAAAGGCTCTGCCGGATTCCCAGTCCCCGCCATTCAGGACGAAGCGGGAACACGCTGGTGGTTTTTAGTGGGTATACCGGGTCAGACCGGGGAGTCCCACATACCCCCCCCATCCCCCGATGGGAGGGTATGCGTAATGCATTTTCCCCAGCGTTAAAAAAAAAAAAAAAAAAAAAAAAAAAAAAAAAAAAAAAAAAAAAAAAAAAAAAAAAAAAAAAAAAGGTTAGGTTGGGGTGCGTGCAGAAAACCTCCTCGTGTGCCTGATTGCTGCTGGTTCCTTTCGAATACGTTCGGGGGAAAGAGCAGTCGTCGGGCCGGTGCACCCTGGGCACAGGCAATAATCGAGAGATTGTTGTCTGTGGCGAATTTCTGCGGCCACTCTCCACCTCTGCTTACAGAGGGTAGGAAGAGTGGACTCTTGAGGGGCCCTTTTCAGGGCCATCCGCGGAGGCGGGTCCGAGGGAGCGGTTTGTCCGAGTGCGTCTCGGCTTCAGGGTCGACGGGGTCGCGAAGGCAGTCGGCCGGAGGCAGCCCCGATGACCCTTGTCGTGGGGGGAGATGGCCCTAGGGGGGGTCGATTTCTCCCCCAAGCTGCTCGCTGGGACCCGGACTTTAGGCTTGACACGGAGGCGATGGGCGGGCGTCAGGCGCGGGGGCGCCTGCGCTCGCATTGCACCCGTCGCCACCTTAGTCGGTCCCTTCGGGGAAGCCAAGCGGGGTAATCGTCGGCGGGGGACTGGACGTGACGGCTATGCTGGATTCCCAGTCCCCCGCCAATACGACGAAGCGGGAAAAACGCTGGGTTGTTTTAGTGGGTATACCGGTGCGGTAAACCGGGGAGTCCCACATACCCCCCCCATCCCCCGATGGGCGGGTATGCGTAATTGTCATTTTTTCCCAGCGCAAAAAAAAAAAAAAAAAAAAAAAAAAAAAAAAAAAAAAAAAAAAAAAAAAAAAAAAAAAAAAAAAAAAAAAAAAAAAAAAGGTTAGGTTAGGTTGGGGGACCCCCCACAGCGCATACGTCCTCGTCGTGTCCCCTGGAAACTGCCCAGTTCTGACCACCGTAACGGAGTGGCAGACTGGGTAGGCCAAAGTGCGCTGTGCATCGTAGAACACCTCTGTCTTGCTGTCTACGAACAAGTCTTTGCGACCATTATGTCGACCCCTAGGCGGGACGCCTCCGGGCGATTTTTAAAAACGAAGAAGGGCCCTTCTAAGGGCCAACCTGGCGCTCAGGCGCCTGAGGCTAGCCGCGCGCCTTCTGCGGCCAGCTCTCTGGAGAGGAGTGAGTCGTTTGGGTCCCTGTTGGACTCAGACGACTCACTGTTTGTGTCGGACGTCGAGGACTCCCGGCCGCGAAAGCGAGCCCACCAGAGCGGTGGGTCCGGGGGCTCCTCGGCCTCCACTTCGACGGGGCTGCCGAAGGCGAAGAAGCCGACGGTGGCACCAGCGACTCATGTCGTTGGGCTCGCTGATGCCCAACGAAAGCTGGACCTTGCCCGGCGCGCTCAGCTCCAGGAGGAGCTGGAGGAGCGCGTCGCGGCAAGGGAAAAGCGAGCTCAGTCCGCCCGGGGCGGGTCCGGGTACGGCGCGTCTCGCGTGCTGTACGCGGACCACTCTCTGGCGGAGCTTGAGAGGATGGCGGTGGAGGATGAGGAGGGGATAGTGGAGGTCGCCTCCAAGTCCTCCAACCTAAAGGGGACCTTTCAGAAGGCCCTCAAGTGCCGGGCCGCGAGCCTGCGCGGTGTCGTCGCTGAACTCCTTCAGCGGACGGCCACCGACGAGACGCGGCAACTGCAGGCGAAGGTCGATCGCCTGCAGTCGGAGGTCAGCCAGCTGCACCAGAAGCTGGCTGAAGCCACGGCCCGGCCACAACAGGCCGCGACGAGCCCTGCCGCAGAGGCCTCCCCCTCCAGCCGCAGCCTTGAGGATGTCATCCGCAAGGTTGTGATGGAGGAGCGGGCCTTCACGCGAGCCTGCCTGGCGGGGATCGAGGACCGGCTCCTTCCGGAGACGCGCCTCCGACCGCCGCTTGCGGCGGATAAGAGGCGGGACCGGGAGGAGCCGGTGCCTCCTACCCCACAGGCCGAGGGCGCCCCTCTGGAGGTCCCCCAACAGGAGGGGGACGCCCTTCTCCCTGCGACCACACCGTCCAACGAGTGGACAGAGGTGAAGCGCAGGAAGAAGGGTAAGGGGAAGAAGTCGGCAGCGGCCGTTCCCGCTGCTGCCGCTTCTGTCGCCACTGCCAGCCAGTCGCAAAAGGCGACCGGCAAAGGCAAGGCGAAGCCGAAAGGGAAGGCGAAGGTGCGACTCGTCCCCCCTAAATCCGCAGCAGTCGTGGTGACCCTCACCGCGGAGGCTGCGGGGCGAGGGGAGACGTACATGTCCGTGCTGGTGCGGGCACGCGCCAACGCCGACCCCGCCCAACTGGGCATCGGCACTGTGACTTGCCGGCGGACCCAAGCCGGGGCTCGTATCTTCGAGTTCCCGGGAGCCGAGGGGGGTGCCCGCGCGGACCTCTTTGCAGCCAAGCTGCAGGAGGTCATCGCGGACACCGCCAGGGTGGTCCGACCGGTAAAGTCAGCGGTCTTGGAGGTGGCGGAGTTGGACGACTCCGTCACCAAGGAGGAGGTGGTGGCTGCGGTGGCGGCGATTGGGGGCTGTGACGTCGCCGCGGTGCAGGGCCGGAATATCCGGCCCGGCCGCGGCGGCTTGGGCGCGATTCGCCTGCAATGCCCAATCGTCGCTGCCAAAGCCGTTCTTGCCAGGGGCCGGCTTACAGTCGGCTTCAGCTCAGGTGCGGTCCGGGCTCTCGGCGACCAGCCATTGCGGTGTTTCCGATGCTTCGGCATCGGTCACACGCGGCCGCTGTGTCCGTCTAAAACCGACAGATCGGACACGTGCCTGCGCTGCGGCAAGGACGGCCACAAAGCCGCCTCCTGCGGGGCCGCCACACCGCGCTGCGCGGTGTGTGCCGCCAGTGGCAGCCCAGCTGACCACGTCATGAGGGGGCGGAAATGTCTTCCTCCCCCCAGGCGGGGCAAGGCTGTCGCTGCCGCTGGCGCCGCCGCTCCTGCGGCGGCTGCGGAGAGCGGTGCGATGTCCGACTGATTTCGGTCGGACGTCGCATCGCGCCGGCGTCGCGGTCCTCCGCGGACTCCCCTACCCTCTCGCTCTTAGAGAGGGGAACGGGATACGTGGCCGCCGCGCCGCCGGTAGTTCTTGGGGATCTTCCTCAAGGTGGCGACGGGCGGGCGTTAGGCGCGGGGGCGCCTACGCCCGCATTGCACCCGTCACCGCCTCCGCCGGGCAATCGTCGGCGGGGACTGGACGAAAAGGCTCTGCCGGATTCCCAGTCCCCGCCATTCAGGACGAAGCGGGAACACGCTGGTGGTTTTTAGTGGGTATACCGGGTCAGACCGGGGAGTCCCACATACCCCCCCCCCATCCCCCGATGGGAGGGTATGCGTAATGCATTTTCCCCAGCGTTAAAAAAAAAAAAAAAAAAAAAAAAAAAAAAAAAAAAAAAAAAAAAAAAAAAAAAAAAAAAAAAAAAGGTTAGGTTAGGTTAGGTTAGGTTAGGTTAGGTTGGGGGACCCCCCACAGTGCATACGTCCTCGTCGTGTCCCCTGGAAACTGCCCAGTTCTGACCACCGTAACGGAGTGGCAGACTGGGTAGGCTAAAGTGCACTGTGCATCGTAGTCACAAATCAGCCTTGAAGAGACTACGTACTAGACTGCGATCATGTCGACACCTAGAAGGGACGCCTCCGGGCGTTTTCTTAAGGGAAAAAAGGGCCCTTCTCAGGGCCAACCCGGCGCACCAGCGCCCGAGTCTAGCCGCGCGCCTTCTGCGGCCAGCTCTTTTGGAGGGAGTGAGTCGTTTGGGTCTCTGGACTCAGACGACTCATTCAGTCTGTCGGAGGTCGAGGGCTCCCGGTCGCGCAAGCGAATCCACCAGAGCGGTGGGTCCGGGGGCTCCTCGGCCTCCACGTCGACGGGGCTGCCGAAGGCCAAAAGGCCGACGGTGGCACCAGAGATCCATACCGTTGGGCTCGCTGATGCCCAACGGAAGCTGGACCTTGCCCGGCGCGCTCAGCTCCAGGAGGAGCTGGAGGAGCGTGTCGCGGCTAAGGAAAAGCGGGCCCAGTCCGCCCGAGCGAGGTCCGGGTACGGCGCGTCCCACGTGCTGTACGCGGACCACTCACTGGCGGAGCTGGAAAGGATGGCGGAGGAGGACGAGGAGGGGATCGTGGAGGTCGCCTCCAAGTCCTCCAACTTGAAGGGCACATTCCAGAAGGCCCTCAAGTGCCGGGCCGCGAGCCTGCGCGGTGTCGTCGCTGAGCTGTTGCAGCGAACGGCCACCGACGAGACGCGGCAACTGCAGGCGAAGGTGGATCGCCTGCAGTCGGAGGTCAGCCAGCTGCACCAGAAGCTGGCTGAAGCCACGGCCCGGCCACAACAGGCCGCGACGAGCCCTGCCGCAGAGGCCCCCCCCCTCCAGCCGCAACCTTGAGGATGTCATCCGCAAGGTTGTGATGGAGGAGCGGGCCTTCACGCGAGCCTGCCTGGCGGGGATCGAGGACCGGCTCCTTCCGGAGACGCGCCTCCGACCGCCGCTTGCGGCGGACAAGAGGCGGGACCGGGCGGAGCCGGTGCCTCCTACCCCACAGGCCGAGGGCACCCTTCAGGAGGTCCCCCAGCAGGAGGAGGACGCCCTTCTCCCTGCGACCACACCGTCCAACGAGTGGACGGAGGTGAAGCGCAGGGGAAAGGGTAAGGGGAAGAAGTCGGCAGCGGCCGTTCCCGCCGCTGCCGCTTCCGTCGCCACTGCCAGCCAGTCGCCTGCGACCGGCAAAAGCAAGGCGAAGGGGAAGGGGAAGGCAAAGGCGCGGCTGGTCCCCCCTAAAACCGCAGCAGTCGTGGTGACCCTCACCGCGGAGGCTGCGGGGCGAGGGGAGACCTACATGTCCGTGCTGGTGCGGGCACGCGCCAATGCCAACCCTGCCCAACTGGGCATCGGCACAGTGACTTGCCGGCGGACCCAAGCCGGGGCTCGTATCTTCGAGTTCCCGGGAGCCGAGGGGGGTGCCCGCGCGGACCTCTTTGCAGCCAAGCTGCGGGAGGTCATCGCGGACACCGCCAAGGTGGTCCGCCCGGTAAAGTTAGCGGTCATAGAGGTGGCGGAGTTGGACGACTCCGTCACCAAAGAGGAGGTGGTGGCTACGGTGGCGGCGATTGGGGGCTGCGACGTCGCTGCGGTGCAGGGCCGGGATATCCGGCCCGGCCGCGGCGGCTTGGGCGCGCTTCGCCTGCGGTGCCCAATCGCTGCTGCCAAAGCCGTCCTTGCCAGGGGCCGGCTTACAGTCGGCTTCAGTTCAGGTACGGTCCGGGCTCTCGCCGACCAGCCCATGCGGTGTTTCCGGTGCTTCGGCATCGGACACACCCGGCCGCTGTGTCCGTCGCCGATCGACAGGTCGGACACGTGCCTGCGCTGCGGCAAGGACGGCCACAAAGCTGCCTCCTGCGGGGCCGCCACGCCACACTGCGCAGTGTGCGCCGCCAGTGGCCGCCCAGCAGACCATGTGATGAGGGGGAGGAAATGTCTTCCTCCCCCCAAGCGGGGCAAAGCTGCCGCTGTCACTGGCGCCGCTCCTGCGGCGGTTGCGGAGGGTGGTGCGATGTCCGACTGATTTCGGTCGGACGTCGCATCGCACCGGCGTCGCGGTCTTCCGCGGACTCTCCTCCCCTCTCGCTCTAGAGAGGGGAACGGGATACGCGGCCGCCGCGCCGCCGGTGGATCGTGAGGATCATCCTCAAGGTGGCGACGGGCGGGCGATAGGCGCGGGGGCGCCTACGCCCGCATTGCACCCGTCACCGCCCCGCCGGGCAATCGTCGGCGGGGACTGGACGAAAAGGCTCTGCCGGATTCCCAGTCCCCGCCATTCAGGACGAAGCGGGAACACGCTGGTGGTTTTTAGTGGGTATACCGGGTCAGACCGGGGAGTCCCACATACCCCCCCCATCCCCCGATGGGAGGGTATGCGTAATGCATTTTCCCCAGCGTTAAAAAAAAAAAAAAAAAAAAAAAAAAAAAAAAAAAAAAAAAGGTTAGGTTAGGTTAGGTTAGGTTAGGTTAGGTTGGGGGACCCCCCACAGTGCATACGTCCTCGTCGTGTCCCCTGGAAACTGCCCAGTTCTGACCACCGTAACGGAGTGGCAGACTGGGTAGGCTAAAGTGCACTGTGCATCGTAGATCACCAAAGCCTGTCGAGTCTACGAAACGTTCGCGACCATAATGTCGACACCCAGACGGGACGCCTCCGGGCGTTTCCTGAAGAAAGGCCCTTCTCAGGGCCAGCCCGGCGCTCAGGCGCCTGAGTCTAGCCGCGCGCCTTCTGCGGCCAGCTCATACGGAGGGAGTGAGTCGTTTGGGTCTCTGGACTCAGACGACTCATTCAGTCTGTCGGAAGTCGAGGGCTCCCGGTCGCGCAAGCGAATCCACCAGAGCGGTGGGTCCGGGGGCTCCTCGGCCTCTACGTCGACGGGGCTGCCGAAGGCCAAAAGGCCGACGGTGGCACCAGCGACCCATGATGTTGGGCTCCTAGACGCCCAACGTAAGCTGGACCTTGCCCGGCGCGCCCAGCTCCAGGAGGAGCTGGAGGAGCGCGTCGCGGCTAAGGAAAAGCGAGCTCAGTCCGCCCGGGGCGGGTCCGGGTACGGCGCGTCCCGCGTGCTGTACGCGGACCACTCTCTGGCGGAGCTTGAGAGGATGGCGGTGGAGGATGAGGAGGGGATCGTAGAGGTCGCCTCCAAGTCCTCCAACCTAAAGGGGACCTTCCAGAAGGCCCTCAAGTGCCGGGCCGCGAGCCTGCGCGGTGTCGTCGCTGAGCTGTTGCAGCGAACGGCCACCGACGAGACGCGGCAACTGCAGGCGAAGGTGGATCGCCTGCAGTCGGAGGTCAGCCAGCTGCACCAGAAGCTGGCTGAAGCCACGGCCCGGCCACAACAGGCCGCGACGAGCCCTGCCGCGGAGGCCCCCCCCCTCCAGCCGCAACCTTGAGGACGTCATCCGCAAGGTTGTGATGGAGGAGCGGGCCTTCACGCGAGCCTGCCTGGCGGGGATCGAGGACCGGCTCCTTCCGGAGACGCGCCTCCGACCGCCGCTTGCGGCGGATAAGAGGCGGGACCGGGCGGAGCCGGTGCCTCCTAACCCACAGGCCGAGGGCACCCCTCTGGAGGTCCCCCAACAGGAGGGGGACGCCCTTCTCCCTGCGACCACACCATCCAACGAGTGGACGGAGGTGAAGCGCAGGAAGAAGGGTAAGGGGAAAAAGTCGGCGGCGGCCGTTCCCGCTGCTGCCGCCACTGCCGCTTCTGCCAGCCAGTCGCCTGCGACCGGCAAGGGCAAGAAGCACAAGGGGAAAGGGAAGGCGAAGGTGCGACTCGTCCCCCCTAAATCCGCAGCAGTCGTGGTGACCCTCACCGCGGAGGCTGCGGGGCGAGGGGAGACGTACATGTCCGTGCTGGTGCGGGCACGTGCCAACGCCAACCCTGCCCAACTGGGCATCGGTAGTGTGACCTGCCGGCGGACCCAAGCCGGGGCTCGTATTTTCGAGTTCCCGGGAGCCGAGGGGGGTGCCCGCGCGGACCTCTTTGCAGCCAAGCTGCAGGAGGTCATCGCGGACACCGCCACGGTGGTCCGCCCGGTAAAGTCAGCGGCCTTGGAGGTGGCGGAGTTGGACGACTCCGTCACCAAGGAGGAGGTGGTGGCTGCGGTGGCGGCGATTGGGGGCTGTGACGTCGCCGCGGTGCAGGGCCGGAATATCCGGCCCGGCCGCGGCGGCTTGGGCGCGATTCGCCTGCAGTGCCCAATCGTCGCTGCAAAAGCCGTTCTTGCTGGGGGCCGGCTTTCAGTCGGCTTCAGCTCAGGTGCGGTCCGGGCTCTCGCCAACCAGCCATTGCGGTGTTTCCGGTGCTTCGGCACCGGACACACGCGGCCGCTGTGTCCATCTCCGGTCGATAGATCGGACACGTGCCTGCGTTGCGGCAAGGACGGCCACAAAGCCGCCTCCTGCGGGGCCGCCACACCGCACTGCGCGGTGTGTGCCGCCAGTGGCAGCCCAGCTGACCACGTGATGAGGGGGAGGAAGTGTAATCCTCCCCCCAAGCGGGGCAAAGCTGTCGCTGCCGCTGGCGCCGCCGCTCCTGCGGCGGCTGCGGAGAGCGGTGCGATGTCCGACTGATTCCGGTCGGATGTCGCATCGCGCCGGCGTCGCGGTCCTCCACGGACTCCCCTACCCTCTCGCTCTTAGAGAGGGGAACGGGATACGTGGCCACCGCGCCGCCGGTAGGTCTTCAGGATCTTCCTCAAGGTGGCGACGGGCGGGCGTTAGGCGCGGGGGCGCCTACGCCCGCATTGCACCCGTCACCGCCTCCGCCGGGCAATCGTCGGCGGGGACTGGACGAAAAGGCTCTGCCGGATTCCCAGTCCCCGCCATTCAAGACGAAGCGGGAACAACGCTGGTGGTTTTTAGTGGGTATACCGGGTCAAACCGGGGAGTCCCACATACCCCCCCCATCCCCCGATGGGAGGGTATGCGTAATGCATTTTCCCCAGCGTAAAAAAAAAAAAAAAAAAAAAAAAAAAAAAAAAAGGTTAGGTTAGGTTGGGGGACCCCCCACAGCGCATACGTCCTCGTCGTGTCCCCTGGAAACTGCCCAGTTCTGACCACCGTAACGGAGTGGCAGACTGGGTAGGCCAAAGTGCGCTGTGCATCGTAGCTAATCACATCAGCCTTGCAGAGCTACGAACAAGCCGTGATCGCCATGTCGACCCCTAGACGTGACGCCTCTGGGCGATTTTTAAAGAAGGGCCCTTCCAAGGGCAAACCCGGCGCTCAGGCGCCTGAGACTGGCCGCGCGCCTTCTGCGGCCAGCTCAATTGAGAGGAGTGAGTCGTTTGGGTCCCTTTTGGACTCAGACGACTCACTGTTTGTGTCGGACGTCGAGGACTCCCGGCCGCGAAAGCGAGCCCACCAGAGCGGTGGGTCCGGGGGCTCCTCGGCCTCCACTTCGACGGGGCTGCCGAAGGCGAAGAAGCCGACGGTAGCACCAGCGACCCACACCGTTGGGCTCGCTGACGCCCAGCGAAAGCTGGACCTTGCCCGGCGCGCTCAGCTCCAGGAGGAGCTTGAGGAGCGCGTCGCGGCAAAGGAGAAGAGAGCACAATCCGCCCGGGGCGGGTCCGGGTACGGCGCGTCTCGCGTGCTGTACGCGGACCACTCTCTGGCGGAGCTCGAAAGGATGGCGATAGAGGACGAGGAGGGGATCGTAGAGGTCGCCTCCAAGTCCTCAAACTTGAAGGGTACCTTTACGAAGGCCCTCAAGTGCCGGGCCGCGAGCCTGCGCGGGGTCGTCGCTGAACTGCTTCAGCGAACGGCCACCGACGAGACGCGGCAACTGCAGGCGAAGGTCGATCGCCTGCAGTCGGAGGTCAGCCAGCTGCACCAGAAGCTGGCTGAAGCCACGGCCCGGCCACAACAGGCCGCGACGAGCCCTGCCGCAGAGGCCCCCCCCTCCAGCCGCAACCTTGAGGACGTCATCCGCAAGGTTGTGATGGAGGAGCGGGCCTTCACGCGAGCCTGCCTGGCGGGGATCGAGGACCGGCTCCTTCCGGAGACGCGCCTCCGACCGCCGCTTGCGGCGGACAAGAGGCGGGACCGGGTGGAGCCGGTGCCTCCTACCCCACAGGCCGAGGGCCCCCCTCAGGAGGTCCCCCAGCAGGAGGAGGACGCCCTTCTCCCTGCGACCACACCGTCCAACGAGTGGACGGAGGTGCGGCGCAAGGGGAAGGGTAAGGGGAAGAAGTCGGCAGCGGCCGTTCCCGCTGCTGCCGCTTCTGTCGCCACTGCCAGCCAGTCGAAGGCGACCGGCAAAGGCAAGGCGAAGCCGAAAGGGAAGGCGAAGGTGCGACTCGTCCCCCCTAAATCCGCAGCAGTCGTGGTGACCCTCACCGCGGAGGCTGCGGGGCGAGGGGAGACGTACATGTCCGTGCTGGTGCGGGCACGCGCCAACGCCGACCCTGCCCAACTGGGCCTAGGCACTGTGACCTGCCGGCGGACCCAAGCCGGGGCTCGTATTTTCGAGTTCCCTGGAGCCGAGGGGGGTGCCCGCGCGGACCTCTTTGCAGCCAAGCTGCAGGAGGTCATCGCGGACACCGCCAAGGTGGTCCGCCCGGTCAAAACAGCGGTCTTGGAGGTGGCGGAGTTGGACGACTCCGTCACCAAGGAGGAGGTGGTGGCTGCGGTGGCGGCGATTGGGGGCTGTGACGTCGCCGCGGTGCAGGGTCGGAATATCCGGCCCGGCCGCGGCGGCATGGGCGCGATTCGCCTGCAGTGCCCAATCGTCGCTGCCAAAGCCGTTCTTGCCAGGGGCCGGCTTTCAGTCGGCTTCAGCTCAGGTGCGGTCCGGGCTCTCGGCGACCAGCCATTGCGGTGTTTCCGGTGCTTCGGCATCGGTCACACGCGGCCGCTGTGTCCGTCTAAAACCGACAGGTCGGACACGTGCCTGCGCTGCGGCAAGGACGGTCACAAAGCCGCCTCCTGCGGGGCCGCCACGCCACACTGCGCAGTGTGCGCCGCCAGTGGCCGCCCAGCGGGCCATGTGATGAGGGGGAGGAAATGTCTTCCTCCCCCCAAGCGGGGCAAAGCTGCCGCTGCCACTGGCGCCGCTCCTGCGGCGGTTTCGGAGGGTGGTGCGATGTCCGACTAACTCAGGTCGGACGTCGCATCGCACCGGCGTCGCGGTCTTCCGCGGACTCTCCTCCCCTCTCACTCTAGAGAGGGGAACGGGATACGCGGCCGCCGCGCCGCTGGTGGATCGTGAGGATCATCCTCAAGGTGGCGACGGGCAGGCGATAGGCGCGGGGGCGCCTACGCCCGCATTGCACCCGTCACCGCCCCGCCGGGCAATCGTCGGCGGGGACTGGACGAAAAGGCTCTGCCGGTTTCCCAGTCCCCTCCATTCAGGACGAAGCGGGAACAACGCTGGTGGTTTTTAGTGGGTATACCGGGTCAGACCGGGGAGTCCCACATACCCCCCCCATCCCCCGATGGGAGGGTATGCGTAATGCATTTTCCCCAGCGTAAAAAAAAAAAAAAAAAAAAAAAAAAAAAAAAAAAAAGGTTAGGTTAGGTTAGGTTAGGTTAGGTTAGGTTAGGTTAGGTTGGGGTGCGTGCAGAAAACCTCCTCGTGTGCCTGATTGCTGCTGGTTCCTTTCGAATACGTTCGGGGGAAAGAGCAGTCGTCGGGCCGGTGCACCCTGGGCACAGGCAATAATCGAGAGATTGTTGTCTGTGGCGAATTTCTGCGGCCACTCTCCACCTCTGCTTACAGAGGGTAGGAAGAGTGGACTCTAGAGGGGCCCTTTTCAGGGCCATCCGCGGAGGCGGGTCCGAGGGAGCGGTTTGTCCGAGTGCGTCTCGGCTTCAGGGTCGACGGGGTCGCGAAGGCAGTCGGCCGGAGGCAGCCCCGATGACCCTTGTCGTGGGGGGAGATGGCCCTAGGGGGGGTCGATTTCTCCCCCAAGCTGCTCGCTCGGACCCGGACTTTAGGCTTGACACGGAGGCGATGGGCGGGCGCCAGGCGCGGGGGCGCCTGCGCTCGCATTGCACCCGTCGCCACCTTAGTCGGTCCCTTCGGGGAAGCCAAGCGGGGTAATCGTCGGCGGGGAACTGGACGTGACGGCTATGCTGGATTCCCAGACCCCCGCCAATACGACGAAGCGGGAAAAACGCTGGGTTGTTTTAGTGGGTATACCGGTGCGGTAAACCGGGGAGTCCCACATACCCCCCCCATCCCCCGATGGGCGGGTATGCGTAATTGTCATTTTTTCCCAGCGCAAACAAAAAAAAAAAAAAAAAAAAAAAAAAAAAAAAAAAAAAAAAAAAAAGGTTAGGTTAGGTTGGGGGACCCCCCACAGTGCATACGTCCTCGTCGTGTCCCCTGGAAACTGCCCAGTTCTGACCACCGTAACGGAGTGGCAGACTGGGTAGGCTAAAGTGCACTGTGCATCGTAGTCACAAATCAGCCTTGAAGAGACTACGTACTAGACTGCGATCATGTCGACACCTAGAAGGGACGCCTCCGGGCGTTTTCTTAAGGGAAAAAAGGGCCCTTCTCAGGGCCAACCCGGCGCACCAGCGCCCGAGTCTAGCCGCGCGCCTTCTGCGGCCAGCTCTTTTGGAGGGAGTGAGTCGTTTGGGTCTCTGGACTCAGACGACTCATTCAGTCTGTCGGAGGTCGAGGGCTCCCGGTCGCGCAAGCGAATCCACCAGAGCGGTGGGTCCGGGGGCTCCTCGGCCTCCACGTCGACGGGGCTGCCGAAGGCCAAAAGGCCGACGGTGGCACCAGAGATCCATACCGTTGGGCTCGCTGATGCCCAACGGAAGCTGGACCTTGCCCGGCGCGCTCAGCTCCAGGAGGAGCTGGAGGAGCGTGTCGCGGCTAAGGAAAAGCGGGCCCAGTCCGCCCGAGCGAGGTCCGGGTACGGCGCGTCCCACGTGCTGTACGCGGACCACTCACTGGCGGAGCTGGAAAGGATGGCGGAGGAGGACGAGGAGGGGATCGTGGAGGTCGCCTCCAAGTCCTCCAACTTGAAGGGCACATTCCAGAAGGCCCTCAAGTGCCGGGCCGCGAGCCTGCGCGGTGTCGTCGCTGAGCTGTTGCAGCGAACGGCCACCGACGAGACGCGGCAACTGCAGGCGAAGGTGGATCGCCTGCAGTCGGAGGTCAGCCAGCTGCACCAGAAGCTGGCTGAAGCCACGGCCCGGCCACAACAGGCCGCGACGAGCCCTGCCGCAGAGGCCCCCCCCTCCAGCCGCAACCTTGAGGATGTCATCCGCAAGGTTGTGATGGAGGAGCGGGCCTTCACGCGAGCCTGCCTGGCGGGGATCGAGGACCGGCTCCTTCCGGAGACGCGCCTCCGACCGCCGCTTGCGGCGGACAAGAGGCGGGACCGGGCGGAGCCGGTGCCTCCTACCCCACAGGCCGAGGGCACCCTTCAGGAGGTCCCCCAGCAGGAGGAGGACGCCCTTCTCCCTGCGACCACACCGTCCAACGAGTGGACGGAGGTGAAGCGCAGGGGAAAGGGTAAGGGGAAGAAGTCGGCAGCGGCCGTTCCCGCCGCTGCCGCTTCCGTCGCCACTGCCAGCCAGTCGCCTGCGACCGGCAAAAGCAAGGCGAAGGGGAAGGGGAAGGCAAAGGCGCGGCTGGTCCCCCCTAAAACCGCAGCAGTCGTGGTGACCCTCACCGCGGAGGCTGCGGGGCGAGGGGAGACCTACATGTCCGTGCTGGTGCGGGCACGCGCCAATGCCAACCCTGCCCAACTGGGCATCGGCACAGTGACTTGCCGGCGGACCCAGGCCGGGGCTCGTATCTTCGAGTTCCCGGGAGCCGAGGGGGGTGCCCGCGCGGACCTCTTTGCAGCCAAGCTGCGGGAGGTCATCGCGGACACCGCCAAGGTGGTCCGCCCGGTAAAGTTAGCGGTCATAGAGGTGGCGGAGTTGGACGACTCCGTCACCAAAGAGGAGGTGGTGGCTACGGTGGCGGCGATTGGGGGCTGCGACGTCGCTGCGGTGCAGGGCCGGGATATCCGGCCCGGCCGCGGCGGCTTGGGCGCGCTTCGCCTGCGGTGCCCAATCGCTGCTGCCAAAGCCGTCCTTGCCAAGGGCCGGCTTACAGTCGGCTTCAGTTCAGGTACGGTCCGGGCTCTCGCCGACCAGCCCATGCGGTGTTTCCGGTGCTTCGGCATCGGACACACCCGGCCGCTGTGTCCGTCGCCGATCGACAGGTCGGACACGTGCCTGCGCTGCGGCAAGGACGGCCACAAAGCTGCCTCCTGCGGGGCCGCCACGCCACACTGCGCAGTGTGCGCCGCCAGTGGCCGCCCAGCAGACCATGTGATGAGGGGGAGGAAATGTCTTCCTCCCCCCAAGCGGGGCAAAGCTGCCGCTGTCACTGGCGCCGCTCCTGCGGCGGTTGCGGAGGGTGGTGCGATGTCCGACTGATTTCGGTCGGACGTCGCATCGCACCGGCGTCGCGGTCTTCCGCGGACTCTCCTCCCCTCTCGCTCTAGAGAGGGGAACGGGATACGCGGCCGCCGCGCCGCCGGTGGATCGTGAGGATCATCCTCAAGGTGGCGACGGGCGGGCGATAGGCGCGGGGGCGCCTACGCCCGCATTGCACCCGTCACCGCCCCGCCGGGCAATCGTCGGCGGTGACTGGACGAAAAGGCTCTGCCGGATTCCCAGTCCCCGCCATTCAGGACGAAGCGGGAACACGCTGGTGGTTTTTAGTGGGTATACCGGGTCAGACCGGGGAGTCCCACATACCCCCCCCATCCCCCGATGGGAGGGTATGCGTAATGCATTTTCCCCAGCGTTAAAAAAAAAAAAAAAAAAAAAAAAAAAGGTTAGGTTAGGTTAGGTTAGGTTTGGGGGACCCCCCACAGCGCATACGTCCTCGTCGTGTCCCCTGGAAACTGCCCAGTTCTGACCACCGTAACGGAGTGGCAGACTGCGTAGGCTAAAGTGCGCTGTGCATCGTAGAGCACCTCACTGCCTTGTGTCTACGAACAAGTAGTTTGCGACCATCATGTCGACACCTCGACGGGACGCCTCCGGGCGTTTCCTAAAGAAAAAGGGCCCTTTTCAGGGCCAACCCGGCGCTCAGACGCCCGAGACTAGCCGCGCGCCTTCTGCGGCCAGCTCTGTAGAGAGGAGTGAGTCGTTTGGGTCTCTGTTGGACTCAGACGACTCACTGTTTGTGTCGGACGTCGAGGACTCCCGGCCGCGAAAGCGAGCCCACCAGAGCGGTGGGTCCGGGGGCTCCTCGGCCTCCACGTCGACGGGGCTGCCGAAGGCGAAGAAGCCGACGGTCGCACCAGTGACCCATTCCGTTGGGCTAGCCGACGCCCAGCGGAAGCTTGACCTAGCCCGGCGCGCTCAGCTCCAGGAGGAGCTGGAGGAGCGCGTCGCGGCAAAGGAAAAGCGGGCCCAGTCCGCCCGAGCGAGGTCCGGGTACGGCGCGTCCCGCGTGCTGTACGCGGACCGCTCACTGGCGGAATTGGAGAAGATGGCGGAGGAGGACGAGGAGGGGATCGTAGAGGTCGCCTCCAAGTCCTCCAACTTGAAGGGCACATTTCAGAAGGCCCTCAAGTGCCGGGCCGCGAGCCTGCGCGGGGTCGTCGCTGAACTGCTTCAGCGAACGGCCACCGACGAAACGCGGCAACTGCAGGCGAAGGTGGATCGCCTGCAGTCGGAGGTCAGCCAGCTGCACCAGAAGCTGGCTGAAGCCACGGCCCGGCCACAACAGGCCGCGACGAGCCCTGCCGCAGAGGCCCCCCCCTCCAGCCACAACCTTGAGGACGTCATCCGCAAGGTTGTGATGGAGGAGCGGGCCTTCACGCGAGCCTGCCTGGCGGGGATCGAGGACCGGCTCCTTCCGGAGACGCGCCTCCGACCGCCGCTTGCGGCGGACAAGAGGCGGGACCGGGCGGAGCCGGTGCCTCCTACCCCACAGGCCGAGGGCACCCCTCTGGAGGTCCCCCAACAGGAGGGGGACGCCCTTCTCCCTGCGACCACACCGTCCAACGAGTGGACGGAGGTGAAGCGCAGGAAGAAGGGTAAGGGGAAAAAGTCGGCGGCGGCCGTTCCCGCTGCTGCCGCCACTGCCGCTTCTGCCAGCCAGTCGCCTGCGACCGGCAAGGGCAAGAAGCAGAAGGGAAAAGGGAAGGCGAAGGTGCGACTCGTCCCCCCTAAATCCGCAGCAGTCGTGGTGACCCTCACCGCGGAGGCTGCGGGGCGAGGGGAGACGTACATGTCCGTGCTGGTGCGGGCACGTGCCAACGCCAACCCTGCCCAACTGGGCATCGGCAGTGTGACCTGCCGGCGGACCCAAGCCGGGGCTCGTATTTTCGAGTTCCCGGGAGCCGAGGGGGGTGCCCGCGCGGACCTCTTTGCAGCCAAGCTGCAGGAGGTCATCGCGGACACCGCCACGGTGGTCCGCCCGGTAAAGTCAGCGGCCTTGGAGGTGGCGGAGTTGGACGACTCCGTCACCAAGGAGGAGGTGGTGGCTGCGGTGGCGGCGATTGGGGGCTGTGACGTCGCCGCGGTGCAGGGCCGGAATATCCGGCCCGGCCGCGGCGGCTTGGGCGCGATTCGCCTGCAGTGCCCAATCGTCGCTGCCAAAGCCGTTCTTGCTGGGGGCCGGCTTTCAGTCGGCTTCAGCTCAGGTGCGGTCCGGGCTCTCGCCAACCAGCCATTGCGGTGTTTCCGGTGCTTCGGCACCGGACACACGCGGCCGCTGTGTCCATCTCCGGTCGACAGATCGGACACGTGCCTGCGCTGCGGCAAGGACGGCCACAAAGCCGCCTCCTGCGGGGCCGCCACACCGCACTGCGCGGTGTGTGCCGCCAGTGGCAGCCCAGCTGACCACGTCATGAGGGGGCGGAAATGTCTTCCTCCCCCCAGACGGGGCAAAGCTGTCGCTGCCGCTGGCGCCGCCGCTCCTGCGGCGGCTGCGGAGAGCGGTGCGATGTCCGACTGATTTCGGTCGGACGTCGCATCGCGCCGGCGTCGCGGTCCTCCGCGGACTCTCCTCTCCTCTCGCTCTAGAGAGGGGAACGGGATACGCGGCCGCCGCGCCGCCGGTAGGTCTTGAGGATCTTCCTCAAGGTGGCGACGGGCGGGCGTTAGGCGCGGGGGCGCCTACGCCCGCATTGCACCCGTCACCGCCTCCGCCGGGCAATCGTCGGCGGGGACTGGACGAAAAGGCTCTGCCGGATTCCCAGTCCCCGCCATTCAGGACGAAGCGGGAACACGCTGGTGGTTTTTAGTGGGTATACCGGGTCAGACCGGGGAGTCCCACATACCCCCCCCATCCCCCGATGGGAGGGTATGCGTAATGCATTTTCCCCAGCGTTAAAAAAAAAAAAAAAAAAAAAAAAAAAAAAAAAAAGGTTAGGTTAGGTTAGGTTAGGTTTTTTTTTTTTTTTTTTTTTTTTTTTATTTTAGGTTAGGTTAGGTTAGGTTAGGTTAGGTTAGGTTAGGTTAGGTTAGGTTAGGTTGGGGGACCCCCCACAGCGCATACGTCCTCGTCGTGTCCCCTGGAAACTGCCCAGTTCTGACCACCGTAACGGAGTGGCAGACTGGGTAGGCCAAAGTGCGCTGTGCATCGTAGAACACCTCTGTCTTGCTGTCTACGAACAAGTCTTTGCGACCATTATGTCGACCCCTAGGCGGGACGCCTCCGGGCGATTTTTAAAAACGAAGAAGGGCCCTTCTAAGGGCCAACCTGGCGCTCAGGCGCCTGAGGCTAGCCGCGCGCCTTCTGCGGCCAGCTCTCTGGAGAGGAGTGAGTCGTTTGGGTCCCTGTTGGACTCAGACGACTCACTGTTTGTGTCGGACGTCGAGGACTCCCGGCCGCGAAAGCGAGCCCACCAGAGCGGTGGGTCCGGGGGCTCCTCGGCCTCCACTTCGACGGGGCTGCCGAAGGCGAAGAAGCCGACGGTGGCACCAGCGACTCATGTCGTTGGGCTCGCTGATGCCCAACGAAAGCTGGACCTTGCCCGGCGCGCTCAGCTCCAGGAGGAGCTGGAGGAGCGCGTCGCGGCAAGGGAAAAGCGAGCTCAGTCCGCCCGGGGCGGGTCCGGGTACGGCGCGTCTCGCGTGCTGTACGCGGACCACTCTCTGGCGGAGCTTGAGAGGATGGCGGTGGAGGATGAGGAGGGGATAGTGGAGGTCGCCTCCAAGTCCTCCAACCTAAAGGGGACCTTTCAGAAGGCCCTCAAGTGCCGGGCCGCGAGCCTGCGCGGTGTCGTCGCTGAACTCCTTCAGCGGACGGCCACCGACGAGACGCGGCAACTGCAGGCGAAGGTCGATCGCCTGCAGTCGGAGGTCAGCCAGCTGCACCAGAAGCTGGCTGAAGCCACGGCCCGGCCACAACAGGCCGCGACGAGCCCTGCCGCAGAGGCCTCCCCCTCCAGCCGCAGCCTTGAGGATGTCATCCGCAAGGTTGTGATGGAGGAGCGGGCCTTCACGCGAGCCTGCCTGGCGGGGATCGAGGACCGGCTCCTTCCGGAGACGCGCCTCCGACCGCCGCTTGCGGCGGATAAGAGGCGGGACCGGGAGGAGCCGGTGCCTCCTACCCCACAGGCCGAGGGCGCCCCTCTGGAGGTCCCCCAACAGGAGGGGGACGCCCTTCTCCCTGCGACCACACCGTCCAACGAGTGGACAGAGGTGAAGCGCAGGAAGAAGGGTAAGGGGAAGAAGTCGGCAGCGGCCGTTCCCGCTGCTGCCGCTTCTGTCGCCACTGCCAGCCAGTCGCAAAAGGCGACCGGCAAAGGCAAGGCGAAGCCGAAAGGGAAGGCGAAGGTGCGACTCGTCCCCCCTAAATCCGCAGCAGTCGTGGTGACCCTCACCGCGGAGGCTGCGGGGCGAGGGGAGACGTACATGTCCGTGCTGGTGCGGGCACGCGCCAACGCCGACCCTGCCCAACTGGGCATCGGCGCTGTGACTTGTCGGCGGACCCAGGCCGGGGCTCGTATCTTCGAGTTCCCGGGAGCCGAGGGGGGTGCCCGCGCGGACCTCTTTGCAGCCAAGCTGCAGGAGGTCATCGCGGACACCGCCAAGGTGGTCCGGCCGGTAAAGTCGGCGGTCTTGGAGGTGGCGGAGTTGGACGACTCCGTCACCAAGGAGGAGGTGGTGGCTGCGGTGGCGGCGATTGGGGGCTGTGACGTCGCCGCGGTGCAGGGCCGGAATATCCGGCCCGGCCGCGGCGGCTTGGGCGCGATTCGCCTGCAGTGCCCAATCGTCGCTGCCAAAGCCGTTCTTGCCAGGGGCCGGCTTACAGTCGGCTTCAGCTCAGGTGCGGTCCGGGCTCTCGGCGACCAGCCATTGCGGTGTTTCCGATGCTTCGGCATCGGTCACACGCGGCCGCTGTGTCCGTCTAAAACCGACAGATCGGACACGTGCCTGCGCTGCGGCAAGGACGGCCACAAAGCCGCCTCCTGCGGGGCCGCAACACCGCGCTGCGCGGTGTGTGCCGCCAGTGGCAGCCCAGCTGACCACGTCATGAGGGGGCGGAAATGTCTTCCTCCCCCCAAACGGGGCAAAGCTGTCGCTGCCGCTGGCGCCGCCGCTCCTGCGGCGGCTGCGGAGAGCGGTGCGATGTCCGACTGATTTCGGTCGGACGTCGCATCGCGCCGGCGTCGCGGTCCTCCGCGGACTCTCCTCTCCTCTCGCTCTAGAGAGGGGAACGGGATACGCGGGCGCCGCGCCGCCGGTAGGTCTTGAGGATCTTCCTCAAGGTGGCGACGGGCGGGCGTTAGGCGCGGGGGCGCCTACGCCCGCATTGCACCCGTCACCGCCTCCGCCGGGCAATCGTCGGCGGGGACTGGACGAAAAGGCTCTGCCGGATTCCCAGTCCCCGCCATTCAGGACGAAGCGGGAACACGCTGGTGGTTTTTAGTGGGTATACCGGGTCAGACCGGGGAGTCCCACATACCCCCCCCATCCCCCGATGGGAGGGTGTGCGTAATGCATTTTCCCCAGCGTTAAAAAAAAAAAAAAAAAAAAAAAAAAAAAAAAAAAAAAAAAAAAAAAAAAAAAAAAAAAAAAAAGGTTAGGTTAGGTTAGGTTAGGTTAGGTTAGGTTAGGTTAGGTTAGGTTAGGTTAGGTTAGGTTAGGTTAGGTTAGGTTAGGTTAGGTTAGGTTAGGTTAGGTTAGGTTAGGTTAGGTTAGGTTAGGTTAGGTTAGGTTAGGTTAGGTTTTTTTTTTTTTTTTTTTTTTCCTACCTCTCCACGCTAGGTGGAGCCTGCGAGCTAAGTTTCCCCTAACATTATTAGGGACCTTGGGATGCTAGGGTTATATTTATTTATAAAGTTTTTATTTAAAAGAAAAGTTACAATTACTATTATAAAAAACATGTGTGGTGTATACATAGTACTTACTTAAATTTAAGGTCTTATTTCTAACATATTTATTTTCAAAACAATTTATATAATAATAAAAACTTATAATTATCTTAAATTTACTACTTAAATTTTAGGTATACTGCTTATACATTTTAACTTAATACTACAGATTTTATTTCTAGCATCTAATCAAGTTTTGACACTTAAACTTTTTAGAAATGGTCAAAGAAACTTATTTGGTAACATAAGATGTTTACAAAAATTTTGGGTCACAGATATGGTGTACAATATCTCCTTATGAGCACCCGTTGGATCATAAGAAATGTTCCAATGTCCTTATGAGCACCCGGTGGATCATAAGACAATTGCTACAAATGTCGCGTGTGCACCCGTTGGATCTTAAGATATTGTTCCGGTGCAGCGAGACAGATGGCGCTACTGTGAGTTTGGTAACATGAATGTGTTGATACCAGTTACATATGTTCTGTTAACATATTAATTTCGTTATGGCGACACAGATGGCGCCAATGTGGAAAGTTGGTATTTTTGCTACAACATTAATGTTTCGATACATAATGAACCTTGCTCATTAATTCCGGTTTTATGTCACAGATGTCGTTTTAAGGAACGGAGTTGGAGTTGTGATGGGGTCTATAGAGTTATATTTATTTACATAGTTTTATTGTTGTAATAGGTGATGTATGTAATTAGTATCTGTTTTGAATGTGTTGTTTTCAAGTGTTGTTTTTAGTGAGGTGTTTTTTATGTTTTGAGTAATACTTGTACTTGTTATGTTTGTTAGCTGTTTTGAGTTCTGTCAATAATATATATATATATACTTAGATTATACATATTTATTGGCGTTTCTTGGTCTGGTTTTTTGTTGTGTAAGCGGGTTAATTAGTTGAGTTAGTATGTTTGTTGCGTGTGTGTTGATATATTCGTATATATTTACTATATATTTACATATCTGTGTTTTTTGTTGTTTACTGGTTTCCGTGTGTCTGTTTATTCCATTATTTTGGTCCAGTTTTACGTACTTCCAGTTTGTATTGCTGTATTGGTGTGTTCCTGTATGTGTTGTGTGTATTGTGTAGACCCGGAGCTGTTTATGCGTACGCCGTTGTCGTTCGGGCCAGATAGTCCCACTTTTTACGGACCGGACATTCGTCGCTAAAGGCGTTGTGGTCGGTTTTTTGTAACTTTGAGTGCAGGCAGTTGCAGCACTGCGGTTCAGCCCCTGCCACGAAGTCCACGCACTTCTCCCGCAGATGTGGGCCTCCGCAGTGACTGCACCTGTCTGCACCTTCAGTACAAAATTTCCGGCCATGTCCGTAAGCCAGGCATTTTGTACATTGGATGAGCGGAGACTGGTCTTCCACCCTGACTCTTTGCAGGTCCAGGTACACAGCACCAGCCTCCGTCATCCTCTGCCAAACCCTGGGTCTGACCTGGACGACAACGTGCGCCGTTTTAGGGTTTCTGGTCTTCTTTTTGTATTTTATTACCATCCCTGTTTCGTCCTTATCTAGGTCTTTGAATATTATTTCATTCTGGGTGTGAAGTGCCTCTACCATTTCTTCGTCACTGCTGTCCAGGAAAACATCCTTTAGGACCACGAGTGGGTTCTTATTCCGCATGGGCGCTACTAATAACCCTTCGCCTCGGCTCTCGATTCTATTTTTAACTTTATTGAGCTCCGCTTCTGAGTCGCACCCCAATATGACTGTCTGGTTTCTGGCCTTGCGGACCTTATTTATTTTGAGGCCAGTACCCCTGGCATCGACCGCCTTCTTCACCCTGGCCAACACCTCGTCGGCGGTATCCTGACCGCCTTCGAAAGTGACCGCCATTGAGTGAAGCGCCGGTCGATACCCGGGTCTGGCTGCCGCGACACTGGCATAGGTCTGGGGGGCGGTTTTTTGTCCACTTGCCGCTTCTTTGAAGGCCTCTTCCATATTGGTGACCCCTCTGGCGACATCACCGATCTTATCACCGATGTCGGCGGCAGCGCGAGCGACGGTCTTCACCTCCTCTGACGTGTGGTCTAGGGTGGTATGGACCGCGCCGACACTATCGCCGACCGCGATAATCCTTTCGGTGACGGCTTCGGCGTTTGCGATACAGGTATCACTGGTCTCCACGATAACCTGTTTGAGGCCCTTTGAGACCTTGTCGTCGAGGTCACTCAGCCGCGCCTCTATGCCCTTCTCCATTTTCTCCAGCCTTTCAATAAGCGCCTCCGATAACTCGGGTGACGCTGGCGTGGTGGTTGTGCGTGCGGGTTGGGCTGTAGAGGATGATGTTTCCAGGCCCCCCATCCGTCTGCTGAGCTCGAAGAGGGTCCGTAGGCATCTGTCTGACTGGGTCTCCAGGAAGATCTTAATGTCTCTCCTCATTTGAGGGTAATCTTTGACCCTTGCTGGTATGTCTTCGAAGGTCTTCATGACCTCCTGAAGTAATTTGTCATTAGACAGGGCGGCATATGTGTCTAGTTGCCGTTTGTAGGTCTCCATGTTGTCTACGGACCTTCGTTTTCGCTCAGGCCTCTTGATGAAGGTCCTGGCCGCATCTATCGCCTGTCCAGGCGGGCTTGAGGGGGTGGGGGTGGAGCCAGGTATTCTTGTCGACGATAACGGTGTTTCGACGTTCGACATCTTGCGTGTGTGTGTAAAGGGCACTGTGAGAGGTAGGAACGTCGGTGTGTAAAATGTAAATAGATTATAAATATGTTATAACAATATGTAGTCTGACCCTGTATAGGGGGGTGTGTACTGTTTTGACCCTGTATATGGGGGTCAAGTCTGTATGCAGTCAGAACAGGAAGAGAATATAGCACAAAAAAGAAAAAATAAAATTTTGTCAACAAAAAAAATTTTGGGGTCAAAGAGGGAGGAGGGGGTCAAAAATGGGGGGGATGGATACCTCTGGGGCGGTTTTCACCTCGTGGAGTCGTTCCGACTCCACTTTGGCTGAATCCGCGGTCAGAATTGTCCTATCTCTACGGGTTCCAGAGATATCTGCTTTTCAATCAGATACCAGGCGCACTCGACGGGTTTTCGAATACACCTGACCGATTGTGTCACTAAATTTCCGATTTTACCAAAAAATAAATTTTGCAGAACACAGAAATGTGCGTCTTTTATTGTGCCTCTTGTCTGCTTCTGACTGTTTCGGGGTGTGAAGGGGGGCGGGTTGGGGGGGGGGGTTGCGGGGCGGGGGGGGGTTAAGAAATTTTGATTTTATTTCTAAGTGTGGCTGAGGGCCACCTGCAGGGTATATACGGGGGGTATTATCAAGAGGGTGGGGGGGGGGGGGGTAAATGTAAAGGGGGGGGGGGGGTAAAAAAGGGGGGGGGGGTATATCCCGTCAGCGGAGCTATATAACAAATGAAGTAGGACAAATTTATTCGGGGGGGGGGGGAGGGGGGTGTTGGGGGGGTCCAAAAATGTGTTTTGATTTAGTATGGCAGACGGCCGCTTGCAGTCTTAACTTTAATATTTGGGGGGGGGGGGGGGGGGTTGAAAAAATGAAGGGGGGGGGTTAGGTTAGGTTAGGTTAGGTTAGGTTAGGTTAGGTTAGGTTAGGTTAGGTTAGGTTAGGTTAGGTTAGGTTAGGTTAGGTTAGGTTAGGTTAGGTTAGGTTAGGTTAGGTTAGGTTAGGTTAGGTTAGGTTAGGTTAGGTTAGGTTAGGTTAGGTTAGGTTAGGTTAGGTTAGGTTAGGTTAGGTTAGGTTAGGTTAGGTTAGGTTAGGTTAGGTTAGGTTAGGTTAGGTTAGGTTAGGTTAGGTTAGGTTAGGTTAGGTTAGGTTAGGTTAGGTTAGGTTAGGTTAGGTTAGGTTAGGTTAGGTTAGGTTAGGTTAGGTTAGGTTAGGTTAGGTTAGGTTAGGTTAGGTTAGGTTAGGTTAGGTTAGGTTAGGTTAGGTTAGGTTAGGTTAGGTTAGGTTAGGTTAGGTTAGGTTAGGTTAGGTTAGGTTAGGTTAGGTTAGGTTAGGTTAGGTTAGGTTAGGTTAGGTTAGGTTAGGTTAGGTTAGGTTAGGTTAGGTTAGGTTAGGTTAGGTTAGGTTAGGTTAGGTTAGGTTAGGTTAGGTTAGGTTAGGTTAGGTTAGGTTAGGTTAGGTTAGGTTAGGTTAGGTTAGGTTAGGTTAGGTTAGGTTAGGTTAGGTTAGGTTAGGTTAGGTTAGGTTAGGTTAGGTTAGGTTAGGTTAGGTTAGGTTAGGTTAGGTTAGGTTAGGTTAGGTTAGGTTAGGTTAGGTTAGGTTAGGTTAGGTTAGGTTAGGTTAGGTTAGGTTAGGTTAGGTTAGGTTAGGTTAGGTTAGGTTAGGTTAGGTTAGGTTAGGTTAGGTTAGGTTAGGTTAGGTTAGGTTAGGTTAGGTTAGGTTAGGTTAGGTTAGGTTAGGTTAGGTTAGGTTAGGTTAGGTTAGGTTAGGTTAGGTTAGGTTAGGTTAGGTTAGGTTAGGTTAGGTTAGGTTAGGTTAGGTTAGGTTAGGTTAGGTTAGGTTAGGTTAGGTTAGGTTAGGTTAGGTTAGGTTAGGTTAGGTTAGGTTAGGTTAGGTTAGGTTAGGTTAGGTTAGGTTAGGTTAGGTTAGGTTAGGTTAGGTTAGGTTAGGTTAGGTTAGGTTAGGTTAGGTTAGGTTAGGTTAGGTTAGGTTAGGTTAGGTTAGGTTAGGTTAGGTTAGGTTAGGTTAGGTTAGGTTAGGTTAGGTTAGGTTAGGTTAGGTTAGGTTAGGTTAGGTTAGGTTAGGTTAGGTTAGGTTAGGTTAGGTTAGGTTAGGTTAGGTTAGGTTAGGTTAGGTTAGGTTAGGTTAGGTTAGGTTAGGTTAGGTTAGGTTAGGTTTTTTTTTTTTTTTTTTTTTTTTTTTAGGGTTGACAGGAGTGGGAAATCCTCATGGACGCCCACACTGACCCACTGGGAGTCAGTCTGGGCAGTGCCGGACTCTTACCGGCTAAAACCCACTCCTGCCTTTGCTTTTGGTGTCCTCTGACATGATCAGAGCCCTTGTGTTCCGTTTTGTCGTTTTTATCAATATAATTTGTTTGTTGTGGAGAGAATGATGCGGTGGTGTGTTTTTGTTTTCATTTTTAGTAGTACCTTTCGTGCATCTTCGTTTAATGTTATTCGATTTTCTATTGTTCAGATAAGTTTTAGTTTTTCTAATTTTATTTTACCTGTTTTATGGCAGTTTTTTATTTAATTACAGTTTGTATGACTATTCTATATTTTTGTTTGAAGAGCTTATAAATATCTCCGGTTTCTTTTTAATGGCATTTGTTGAATATACTAATTATATTCTGAATGTCATTAGAACCAAGGTTAGGTTAGGTTAGGTTAGGTTAGGTTAGGTTAGGTTAGGTTAGGTTAGGTTAGGTTAGGTTAGGTTAGGTTAGGTTAGGTTAGGTTAGGTTAGGTTAGGTTAGGTTAGGTTAGGTTAGGTTAGGTTAGGTTAGGTTAGGTTAGGTTAGGTTAGGTTAGGTTAGGTTAGGTTAGGTTAGGTTAGGTTAGGTTAGGTTAGGTTAGGTTAGGTTAGGTTAGGTTAGGTTAGGTTAGGTTAGGTTAGGTTAGGTTAGGTTAGGTTAGGTTAGGTTAGGTTAGGTTAGGTTAGGTTAGGTTAGGTTAGGTTAGGTTAGGTTAGGTTAGGTTAGGTTAGGTTAGGTTAGGTTAGGTTAGGTTAGGTTAGGTTAGGTTAGGTTAGGTTAGGTTAGGTTAGGTTAGGTTAGGTTAGGTTAGGTTAGGTTAGGTTAGGTTAGGTTAGGTTAGGTTAGGTTAGGTTAGGTTAGGTTAGGTTAGGTTAGGTTAGGTTAGGTTAGGTTAGGTTAGGTTAGGTTAGGTTAGGTTAGGTTAGGTTAGGTTAGGTTAGGTTAGGTTAGGTTAGGTTAGGTTAGGTTAGGTTAGGTTAGGTTAGGTTAGGTTAGGTTAGGTTAGGTTAGGTTAGGTTAGGTTAGGTTAGGTTAGGTTAGGTTAGGTTAGGTTAGGTTAGGTTAGGTTAGGTTAGGTTAGGTTAGGTTAGGTTAGGTTAGGTTAGGTTAGGTTAGGTTAGGTTAGGTTAGGTTAGGTTAGGTTAGGTTAGGTTAGGTTAGGTTAGGTTAGGTTAGGTTAGGTTAGGTTAGGTTAGGTTAGGTTAGGTTAGGTTAGGTTAGGTTAGGTTAGGTTAGGTTAGGTTAGGTTAGGTTAGGTTAGGTTAGGTTAGGTTAGGTTAGGTTAGGTTAGGTTAGGTTAGGTTAGGTTAGGTTAGGTTAGGTTAGGTTAGGTTAGGTTAGGTTAGGTTAGGTTAGGTTAGGTTAGGTTAGGTTAGGTTAGGTTAGGTTAGGTTAGGTTAGGTTAGGTTAGGTTAGGTTAGGTTAGGTTAGGTTAGGTTAGGTTAGGTTAGGTTAGGTTAGGTTAGGTTAGGTTAGGTTAGGTTAGGTTAGGTTAGGTTAGGTTAGGTTAGGTTAGGTTAGGTTAGGTTAGGTTAGGTTAGGTTAGGTTAGGTTAGGTTAGGTTAGGTTAGGTTAGGTTAGGTTAGGTTAGGTTAGGTTAGGTTAGGTTAGGTTAGGTTAGGTTAGGTTAGGTTAGGTTAGGTTAGGTTAGGTTAGGTTAGGTTAGGTTAGGTTAGGTTAGGTTAGGTTAGGTTAGGTTAGGTTAGGTTAGGTTAGGTTAGGTTAGGTTTTTTTTTTTTTTTTTTTTTTTTTTTACTACCTCTCCACGCTAGGTGGAGCCTGCGAGCTAAATTTCCCCTAACGTGATCAGGGACCTTGGGATGCTAGGGTTATATTTATTTATTAAGTTTTTTATTTAAAAAGAAAAGCTACAATTACTAATATTAAAACATGTGTGGTGTATACATAGTACTTAAATTTAAGGTCTTATTTCTAACATATTTATTTTCAAAACAATTTATATAATAATAAAAACTTAAAATTATCTTAAATTTACTACATATATTTTAGGTATACTGCTTATACATTTTAACTTAATACTACAGAATTTATTTCTAGCATCTAATCAAGTTTTGACACTTAAACTTTTTAGAAACGGTCAAAGAAACTTATTTGGTAACATAAAATGTTTACAAAAATTTTGGCTCACAGATATGGTGTACAATATCTCCTTATGAGCACCCGTTGGATCATAAGAAATGTTCCAATGTCCTTATGAGCACCCGGTGGATCATAAGACAAATGCTACAAATGTCGCGTGTGCACCCGTTGGATCGTAAATATTGTTCCGGCGCAGCGAGACAGATGGCGCTACTGTGAGTTTGGTAACATGAATGTGTTGATACCAGTTACATGTTCTGTTAACATATTAATTTCGTTATGGCGACACAGATGGCGTTTTGCTACAACATTTATTTCGATACTTAATGAACCTTGCTCATTAGTTCCGGTTTTATGTCACAGATGTCGTTTTAAGGAACGGAGTTGGAGTTGTGATGGGGTCTATAGAGTTATATTTATTTACATAATTTTATTGTTGTAATAGGTGATGTATGTAATTAGTATCTGTTTTGAATGTGTTGTTTTCAAGTGTTGTTTTTAGTGAGGTGTTTTTTATGTTTTGAGTAATACTTGTACTTGTTATGTTTGTTAGCTGTTTTGAGTTCTGTCAATAATATATATATATATACTTAGATTATACATATTTATTGGCGTTTCTTGGTCTGGTTTTTTGTTGTGTAAGCGGGTTAATTAGTTGAGTTAGTATGTTTGTTCCGTGTGTGTTGATATATTCGTATATATTTACTATATATTTACATATCTGTGTTTTTTGTTGTTTACTGGTTTCCGTGTGTCTGTTTATTCCATTATTTTGGTCCAGTTTTACGTACTTCCAGTTTGTGTTGCTGTATTGGTGTGTTCCTGTATGTGTTGTGTGTATTGTGTAGACCCGGAGCTGGTTATGCGTACGCCGTTGTCGTTCGGGCCAGATAGTCCCACTTTTTACGGACCGGACATTCGTCGCTAAAGGCGTTGTGGTCGGTTTTCTGTATCTTTGAGTGCAGGCAGTTGCAGCACTGCGGTTCAGCCCCTGCCACGAAGTCCTCGCACTTCTCCCGCAGATGTGGGCCTCCGCAGTGACTGCACCTGTCCGCACCTTCAGTACAAAATTTCCGGCCATGTCCGTAAGCCAGGCATTTTGTACATTGGATGAGCGGAGACTGGTCTTCCACCCTGACCCTTTGCAGGTCCAGGTACACAGCACCAGCCTCCGTCATCCTCTGCCAAACCCTGGGTCTGACCTGGACGACAACGTGCGCCGTTTTGGGGTTTTTGGTCCTTTTTTTATATTTTACAGTCATTTCTTTTTCATCCTCTTCTAGGTCTCTGAACATGTCCTCGTTTTGGGAATAGAGCGCCTTCACCAGCTCGTCGTCTTCACTGTCCAAAAAGACATCTTTTAGGACGACGAGCGGGTTTTTATTTCTCATATGCGCAACTATTAGGCCTTTTCCTCGGCTCTCAATCTGGTCTTTGACTTTTTTAAGCTCAGCCTCCGTGTCGCACCCCAGTATAACCGTCTGGTTTTTCGCCTTGCGGACCTTGTTTATTTTTAGGCCAGTACCCCTGGCATCGACCGCCTTCTTCACCCTGGCCAACACCTCGTCGGCGGTATCCTGACCGCCTTCGAAAGTGACCGCCATTGAGTGAAGCGCCGGCCGATACCCGGGTCTGGCTGCCGCGACACTGGCATAGGTCTGGGGGGCGGTTTTTTGTCCACTTGCCGCTTCTTTGAAGGCCTCTTCCATATTGGTGACCCCTCTGGCGACATCACCGATCTTATCACCGATGTCGGCGGCAGCACGAGCGACGGTCTTCACCTCCTCTGACGTGTGGTCTAGGGTGGTATGGACCGCGCCGACACTATCGCCGACCGCGATAATCCTATCGGTGACGGCTTCGGCGTTTGCGATACAGGTATCATTGGTCTCCGTGATAACCTGTTTGAGGCCCTTTGAAACCTTGTCGTCGAGGTCACTCAACTGCGTCTTTATTTCTGCCTCCATTTTGTCCAGCCTTTTCATCAGGTCCTCCGATGTTTCGGGTGTAGGCATGGAGCTTGTTTGCGCGGGCCGGACCGTCACGGGCGCTGTTTCCAGGCACTTAACTCGTTTACTTAATTCGAATAAGATCCGTAGACAATTGTCCGACTGGGTCTCCAGGTAGGTTTTGATGTCTTTTCTCATCTGTGGGTAATCTTTTACCTTGGCCGGGATGTCTTCAAACGTTTTCATTACCACCTGGAGAAGTTTGTCGTTAGCCAGAGTAGCGTATATGTCGAGTTGCCTTTTGTAGGTCTCCATATTGTCTACGGACCTTCTCTTTCGCTCTGGTCTCTTAATGAAGGTCCTGGCCGCGTCTATCGCCTGTCCGGGCGAGCTTGAGGGGCTGGGGGTGGGGCCAGGTATCCTTGTCGAAGATAGGGGTGTTTCGGCGTTCGACATCTTGCGTGTGTGTGTATAGGGCACTGTGAGAGGTAGGAACGTCGGTGTGTGTAAAATATAAATAAATTATAAATAAATTTTAAATAATAATATGTCAGTGTCTGACCCTGTATAGGGGGGGTGTGTACTGTTTGACCCTGTATAAAGGGGTCAAAGTCAGTGCTTGCGTTTCCGCAGTCAAAGTAAAAGCATAAAAACAAGAAAGGAAAAAATTTTTTGTAAAATTTTTATAAAAAATTTTGGGGGTGGGGGGTCCAAAAGTGGGGGGGAGGGTACCTCTTAGGCGACTTTCACCGTGGTGTCTTCGACACCACAGAGGCTGAATTTGAGGTCGGTTTTGCTCTATCTCCTCCCGTTCCCGAGATATTTAAGTTTTCCTTATTTTTACTCGACTAAATTTTCGGTTGCACCTAAATTTGGACTAAATTTCCGAGTACACTTAAATAAAATGTTTACATAGAAATGTGCTTGTGCGGCTTTAGAGTACGTGTCTGCTGCTGGTATTTCGGAGTGTGGGGGGGTGAAGGGGGGGGGGGGGGTGAAGGGAGGGGTGAAGGGGGGGGGGGGGGGTGAAGGGAGGGGTGAAGGGGGGTGAAGGGGGGTGAAGGGAGGGGGGTTTCAAAATTTTATGTTTACTATAAATTAAGGCTGAGGGCCACCTGCAGGGTATATACGGGGAGTATTATCACAGGGGGGGGGGGGTAAAATGAGGGGGGGTAAAAGTAGAGGGGGGGGTGTATCCCGTCAACAGAGCTATGTAACTAGTGAGGTAGGGCAATTTTATTATGGGGGGGGGGGGGGGGGTTGTCGGGGGGAGGGTCCAAAATTGTGATTTTGATGCAAGTATGGCGGACGGCCACTTGTTGTCTTAACTTTAACTAATATCTGGGGGGGGGGGGTTGAAATAATGGGGGGGGGGGGGGGGGTATCCGGGAAGGGTAGTGCTACACGGCTTGGGACTTAATCAACAAAAATATATTTGCACAAAATTTAAAATAGATGAACTCTGCCTACCTTGTTTGTATGTTCAATCTTACTTAATTTTACTTCTACGAATGATGTAAACAAAGATCTACAAAATTACGTAGTTTGAAAACGTACTTTTTTGTTTGAAATTTAATTAGAATTTAATGGGGGGGAATTTATAGAGGGGGGCTCAAAACCAATTTGTGCGGTGTTATTTTTGAAAAAGGGGGGCTGTATATATAATAAATTAAGATTGAAGTTCTAAAATTTTTCTAGTAAACTACAATGTGTGTACGTTTTCACTGTGACTGAAGGTCAATTTTAAAAGCACTTTTTGGGAATATTTATGGGACTGAGGAAGGGGGTGATATTAAATGAATGTAATCTGACCCTGTAAAGGGGGGTTTAAGTAGTCAAGATGGGGTACAACCCCTGAAACAGTCTTAATTTTAAGAATAATTGGTGGGACGTTTTAGTACCAAGTTTTTTCACCGGAGTGCCACACCTTAAAATTTTTCTAAGTTTTTGGTAAACAACTTAGGACAGGGTTTCGTAAAAACGTTATATCTATTAAACCACTCGTTAGAAAATTCTGAAATTTTTCACTTATTGTCTGTACACTATAAACTATTTTTTACGGTCCATAAAACACTATGCTATCGATTAAAATAAAAAGTTATGGGGTGTGGAACACAGGGTGTCTTTTTCACTTTTGTAAAAACCTTATATCTTCCCGAAGGGGTGGCCGATCTCGATGATCGGGGTGTCGGGTGAAAGGGGAGAGTGTCCTGCGCTCATCCCCTTTTCCAGTTTTCGCCTCCGGCTGCTGGAAACCGATGTCGTTGTCAGGCTGGAGTTCTTCTTCCTCCTGTATCCTGGCGAGTTCGAACGGGAAAAATCCCGGACTCAACCAGGATGATAGGGCACGTCAAGGCGCTTCTTTTGACACCTTAAAAGTACTAGGTCACCGATTTAGTTTTTGCAGCGTTTCACTTTTTGTGTTTTTTCACCAAACTTTGAGGTTAAAAATATTGTTTTTCGGGGAAACCTCGCTGGTTTTCCACCGGATTTTGAAAATTTTTTCGCAGTTTCACTCCGTTTTACGTTATGCAGATGGAAATGCAATAAAAATGGCACTTTTCGACACTTTTACTATTTTTGCGATTTTTGACCGCGGAGCGACGTTTAAAGTGATCCGACCGCCACGGTAGCCGGGGGGGAACTGGGTTAGGTTAGGTTAGGTTAGGTTAGGTTAGGTTAGGTTAGGTTAGGTTAGGTTAGGTTAGGTTAGGTTAGGTTAGGTTAGGTTAGGTTAGGTTAGGTTAGGTTAGGTTAGGTTAGGTTAGGTTAGGTTAGGTTAGGTTAGGTTAGGTTAGGTTAGGTTAGGTTAGGTTAGGTTAGGTTAGGTTAGGTTAGGTTAGGTTAGGTTAGGTTAGGTTAGGTTAGGTTAGGTTAGGTTAGGTTAGGTTAGGTTAGGTTAGGTTAGGTTAGGTTAGGTTAGGTTAGGTTAGGTTAGGTTAGGTTAGGTTAGGTTAGGTTAGGTTAGGTTAGGTTAGGTTAGGTTAGGTTAGGTTAGGTTAGGTTAGGTTAGGTTAGGTTAGGTTAGGTTAGGTTAGGTTAGGTTAGGTTAGGTTAGGTTAGGTTAGGTTAGGTTAGGTTAGGTTAGGTTAGGTTAGGTTAGGTTAGGTTAGGTTAGGTTAGGTTAGGTTAGGTTAGGTTAGGTTAGGTTAGGTTAGGTTAGGTTAGGTTAGGTTAGGTTAGGTTAGGTTAGGTTAGGTTAGGTTAGGTTAGGTTAGGTTAGGTTAGGTTAGGTTAGGTTAGGTTAGGTTAGGTTAGGTTAGGTTAGGTTAGGTTAGGTTAGGTTAGGTTAGGTTAGGTTAGGTTAGGTTAGGTTAGGTTAGGTTAGGTTAGGTTAGGTTAGGTTAGGTTAGGTTAGGTTAGGTTAGGTTAGGTTAGGTTAGGTTAGGTTAGGTTAGGTTAGGTTAGGTTAGGTTAGGTTAGGTTAGGTTAGGTTAGGTTAGGTTAGGTTAGGTTAGGTTAGGTTAGGTTAGGTTAGGTTAGGTTAGGTTAGGTTAGGTTAGGTTAGGTTAGGTTAGGTTAGGTTAGGTTAGGTTAGGTTAGGTTAGGTTAGGTTAGGTTAGGTTAGGTTAGGTTAGGTTTTTTTTTTTTTTTTTTTTAGGGTTGACAGGAGTGGGAAATCCTCATGGACGCCCACACTGACCCACTGGGAGTCAGTCTGGGCAGTGCCGGACTCTTACCGGCTAAAACCCACTCCTGCCTTTGCTTTTGGTGTCCTCTGACATGATCAGAGCCCTTGTGTTCCTTTTTGTCGTTTTTGTCAATATAATTTATGTTTGTTGTGGAGAGAATGATCTGGTGGTGTGTTTTTGTTTTCATTTTTAGTAGTACCTTTCGTGCATCTTCATTTATTGTTATTCAATTTTCTATTGTTCAAATAAGTTTTAGTTTTTCTAATTTTATTTTACCTATTTTATGGCAGTTTTTTATTTAATTACGGTTTGTATGACTATTCTATATTTTTTGTTGAAGAGCTTATAAATATCTCCGGTTTCTTTTTAATGGCATTTGTTGAATATACTTATTATATTCTGAATGTCATTATAACCAATTATTTATAATTAAACTTACAAATATAAATAGCACACTTACTCGGTGAATTGACTTATCGTAAAATTTTGACTCTATTAAACCACTTTTCTGTTTTTAATTTATACTTTAAAACTTGCTAACAATTTTATTTTAATTATTTTTGTTTAGATAAGACTTATATTTACGACAATTGGAATAAGTTTAGGTGCCTGGTTGTTAAGGGTTTGGAGCTTTTCACCAGAGAGAAGTTTGTCGTGGCTTAGCGGATTTATCAGTTAAGTATCTTACCCATAACTGCGATGTTCACCATCTCAGACCGGCAAGCTTTGACACTGAGCTTTCTTTGAATCTCACCAACGACAGATCAGCAGTACGCCACACTAGACCTGGCTAGGCTGTCCCACTTCGCACGCATTGGGCAGTCACTACTGAACGCGCTGTGGTCGCATCTGCTACCTTTTGCCACGTGGCAGTTCCGGCACACCGGAGCAGCGCCTATTGCCTGTGCTGGGCAATCGGCTCGCAGATGCGGGTCCCCGCAGTGACTGCACAACGGCACGGTGTCCTGGCAGTGCTTCTTGCCGTGCCCATACCCTAGGCAGATGGAGCATTGGACCAACGGCGATTGGTCGGCTACTCGTAACCTCTGCAGGTCCACGTGCACCCGACCCGCCGCCGTCAGCCTCTGCCAGACTTGGGGCGACACCTGCAGGACGATGTGGCCCATGTGTGGGTTTCTGGTACGACGGCGGTACTTTACCGCCATCCTCAGATCCTCCGTGGCCACGTCTTCCAGCAGGTGGGCATTCTGCACCTTTAGGGCCTGGACAACCTCGCCATCCGTGTGGCAGGAAAGGACGTCCTTGAGGATGATGAGGGGGTCCTTGTTGACTACCTCCTCAACCCGGAGACCTACTGACTTCCGGATCCTTTCCTTTACTGCCGCCATCTCTTCTCTGGTGTTAAAGCCCACGATAACCTTTTGGTCCCTCGCCTTACGCAGCCGCTCCACCTTTGTGCCCTCGACTGTGGCATTGACCGCTACGCGAAGTTTTCCTATGACCTCCTCACTAGTGTCCATTTGATCAGCAGATGAAACGACTACTGAGTGAAGAGGCCTGTACGGAAGCTGTCTCGGTGCGGCTGCCACTTCGGCAAAGGTTGGTCTTTGGCTTGCAGTGCAGCGAGGGGCCTCCGTCAGTTGTACCGACAGTGCGCGCGTTTGCTGCTGGCAATCCTGCAGTGCCTGGTTGTTCAAGTGAAGGCTGTCGACCAGCTGCTTCACGAGCACTGTCGGGACCTCTACGGTATCCTTGGGCTCGGATGTTGGTTCCGCTTTTCCTGTAATGGCACCCCTTGCCTTCTCGGCCTCCTTCACCAGCTCGTAGAGACGGTTTATCGCGGCAAGCACCTCAGTTTTTATCTCTGTTTTGAGGTTTCGAGAGTTGCCCAAATGAAGCTTAGCTTTATTTAGGCAAGCTCTCGCCTCCGCTGTGAGACTGGGGTACTTGCCTTTAGTCTCCGTTTTTTGGTGGGGTCCAACGGCTTCCGTGGAGGTTCGGCGCGCTTTGACTTCCAATTCCCCGATGCTGCGCCTCACGCTGGGGAGTAAAGGCTCTGCCCTCTCAATCGATTGCGGTGAGCCATTGGTACCCTGCGAGCTGTCGGCGTTCTTGGCGGGTGTGCGAAACATTGTAGTGAGGGGTGCTTTCTTGGTCAGAGGACACAAGCGATGTCAGAACCAATCCCTGTAAAGGGGGGATCGACCTGAGGTAATGGGCAATAGGACCCAAAATAAGACAAAACAGACAAAACTGAATCCCTGTAAAGGGGGGACCAGAGTAAATTTAAAATATTAGATATAAACCGTCAATAAAAACAATAGTTTAAGTCAAATAACTTATAGTCATACAAAAGGTGTAGACGGGTCTATTTTTGTCAATTAAATTTTTTTTTTTTTTTTTTTAAAAAGTATAAAATAGCTGTTTAAAAACGCGTGATCTCAAAAATTTCCAGATTTCCTAAAAGAGGATTGCCGAAAGAATATAAATTTAAAATAAAAATTTTTCGCCAAAAGTTTGTGTTCACCTACCTTACCACTATAGGGTGGGTGGGGGAGGGCAAAATTTTTGAAATTTTTTGTTAGCTAGAAGCACGCGCGAGGTGTCAAAAGACGCGTCTCGGCGCGGGCTATCCGACCAATGAAAAACACTTACTGTCGCAAGAAGAAAAATTTTGAGTTTTCGTCAAAAAACGTGTTTTTTACAGGAAAAATTTTGAAAATGGCCGAAATTTACACCAAACCAGAACTCCGGGTCGCGGAACGAGCACCAGAATGAGGGTAAGGTAGGTTAGTGTCAATTTAGATTTTTTAATAAATTATTAAACGAGTGGATTTTAAAATAATAATTAATTCAATAAAAACTTTTTGTAAAATTCTACAAGTGTCTGTAAAGGAAAAATTTTTCGCGTTTTTGTCAATTTAACTTAGTCAATATGGTAGGGGGTGGCTATTTAGGAATTGTCGTGCTGAAAACAGCTTCAAAATGCGCCCCTTGGTTATCGAGTAATTACGGGTTAGGTTAGGTTAGGTTAGGTTAGGTTAGGTTAGGTTAGGTTAGGTTAGGTTAGGTTAGGTTAGGTTAGGTTAGGTTAGGTTAGGTTAGGTTAGGTTAGGTTAGGTTAGGTTAGGTTAGGTTAGGTTAGGTTAGGTTAGGTTAGGTTAGGTTAGGTTAGGTTAGGTTAGGTTAGGTTAGGTTAGGTTAGGTTAGGTTAGGTTAGGTTAGGTTAGGTTAGGTTAGGTTAGGTTAGGTTAGGTTAGGTTAGGTTAGGTTAGGTTAGGTTAGGTTAGGTTAGGTTAGGTTAGGTTAGGTTAGGTTAGGTTAGGTTAGGTTAGGTTAGGTTAGGTTAGGTTAGGTTAGGTTAGGTTAGGTTAGGTTAGGTTAGGTTAGGTTAGGTTAGGTTAGGTTAGGTTAGGTTAGGTTAGGTTAGGTTAGGTTAGGTTAGGTTAGGTTAGGTTAGGTTAGGTTAGGTTAGGTTAGGTTAGGTTAGGTTAGTTTTTTTTTTTTTTTGGCGCCTACCTCTCCACGCTAGGTGGAGCCTGCGAGCTGGGTTCCTCTTACATGATAAGAGACCTTGGATATCGGAGTTTTTATTTATTTAATAAAGTATTTTATATAAAAATATACAGTGAATTTTGTAGACTTGATGTTTTTTTTATTACATGTTTTCTTAAATTTACGATTCTTATTTTCTAACAAATTAATTTAAACTTAATTTTATATAGGAGACTGTGGTCCCCCAGGGCAGTTTACTGAGCTCTGGGGATCGAAATCCCTCAGGTCACTTCACCGCGCGCTGGGAGCCAGAGATCCGGCTGACATTTTTATTCATTAAACTATAGACAGGTTTATTACATTTAGACTATATTTAACTTAACATCTAGGGTTCTTACATTATTTATTTGCCTAGCTTTATATTTTCTTTTTTAGCGTAGACTGTTTACTAGTAGGTAATACAGATGATATTTTATCCAGTAATCATAAGATGGCGCGCACAGTTGCCAAACACAGTTGTTCCTGTGCGTCGATACATCGTAGATGTCGTTACAACTTTATATTACATTGTATGTTTACCAAAAACAATACTTTTCCCTTATCGGGTCTTGGGTTGTTAGGGTTAGGTTTGGGGATTTGGGCTGGGATTTTGGCTATTTCGGGCTTGTATAAACCGTATTGTATTTTATATACATTTATTTTGTACGTGTTTATTGTCCAGTGCCATTCTGATTAGGTGTTCCTGTTGCTGTGTATGTATCTACTTGTCGTGTTGTTTATCTTGTTTAGTGTTGTGGCAATAAAATATATATATACACTCAGGTTATATTTATTTATTGCCTTTTCTTGTGCCTTAGTTCGTGTTTTGTGCTTGTGTTGTTTGTTGTGTATGTTGCATGTGTGTTGATATGTTCGTATATATTTACTATATAGTTATATATCGTTGTTTTTTGTTGTTGTCTGGTTTCCGTGTGTCTGTTTATTCCAGCGTTGTGGTCCAGTTTTACGTACTCCCAGTTTGTGTTACTGCATTGGTGTGTTTCTGTGTGTATGTGTGTTGTGTAAACCCTAGGGAGCTGTTCAGGCGTACGCCGTTGTCGTCCGAGCCAGGTAGTCCCATTTTTTGCGGACCGGACATTCCACGCTGAAGGCATTGTGGTCGGTCTTTGCAAACTTTGAGTGCAAGCAGTTGCGGCACTGCGGCTCATTCCCTGTAATGTGTTCCACGCACTTCTCACGAAGATGCGGTCCACCACAGTGGCTGCACCTGTCTGCACTCTCAGTGCAAAATTTTCGGCCGTGCCCGAACGCAAGGCATCTTGTGCACTGGATGAGCGGAGACTGGTCTTCCACCCTTACCCTTTGCAGGTCCAGGTACAGAGCACCAGCCTCCGTCATCCTTTGCCAGACCCTGGGCCTGACTTGGACGACAACATGCGCCGTCCTGGGGTTTTTGGTTTTCTTCTTGTATTTTATTTTCATTTCCCTTTCTTCCTCTTCTAGGTCACTGAATATTTCTGCATTCTGATAATAGAGCGCCTTCACCAGCTCGTCGTCTTCGCTGTCTAAAAAGACATCTTTTAGGACAACGAGCGGGTTTTTGTTCTTCATATGCGCTACTATTAGCCCTTTACCTTGGGTCTCGATTCTGGTTCTCACTTTCTTCAGCTCCTCCTCGGTGTCACACCCCAGTATAACTGTCTGGTTTTTCGCCTTTCTAACCTTGTTTATTTTAAGGCCGGTTTCCCTGGCATCGACCGCCTTCTTCACCTTGGCCAACACCTCGTCGGCGGTATCCATACCGCCTTCGAAGGTGACAGCCACCGAGTGTAGTGCCGGCCGATACCCGGGTCCGGCTGCCGCGACGCTTGCGTATGATCGGGGGGTGTCGGCCTTTGGCTCGGTTGCCACTGCCCTGATGGCCTCCCTGATCTCGTCGGTTCTGGCGACGACCTCGGCGGCGACCACGCCGAACTTGGCCTCGAAGTAGGCGGCGGAGTGATCCTGTACGCGGGCCAAGGATGCTTTCGTCGCATCGAGCTTCTCGCCGACCTCGATCACCTTTTCAACGATGTCGGCGCCGCTGTCGTTGACGTGGTCATGCAGATTTTTCATGCTCTTGGAGACCTTTTCCACGATGCCCTTCTCCATTTTCTCCAGCCTTTCTATAAGTGCCTCCGATAACTCGGGTGACGCTGGCGTGGTGGTGGTGGTTTGTGTGGGCTGGGCTGTTGGAGGTGCTGTTTCCAGGCCCTTCATCCGTT